>APFE030156254.1:142777-247755 GCA_000404065.3 Pinus taeda
TTTTGCCACAAGCCTCTCTTTTGTTCTTGTCAAGTGAGCCATCAGCTTTGTACTTGTTCTTGTAGACCCACTTGCAGCCGATTGGTTTGGTTCCAAATGGAGGATCAACCAGCTTCCAAGTGTTGTTCTTTATGAGGGCATCATACTCCTTTTGCATCACTTCTTTCCATTCATCATGAGAATTAGCTTCTTTAAAGGAAGTTGGTTCAAAATCTGTAGACAAGTTCAATTCACAATCATAAGAAACATCCATATCAACAGGTGAATTAGAGTCATCTACATCACCTCCATTTTGTCGGTTTGAATTTCTGGTCCCTGTTTTTCCAATTTCATTAGGATGAACACTTTCAAGTGTCTTCGTCAGCCACTTTGGGGGACCTTTCTGAGATGGTCCAGGCTGCTCTATTGATTGAGTTGGTAGACTGAATCAAGATTGAGTCTCCCAATTCTATCAAGTACATCACTTAAAGCATCATCCGTTGTTGGAGTTTCAGTCGGCGGAGAGTGTTCTTTAGAAGAAGATTTCACATGTTGATCTAGTATAGGAACCCCCCTTCAAGATGTGGAATCTGATTTTCAAATTCTTGAAATGATTTGGTTTTTGCGAATCTATCCAAGCGATCAAGTTGCTGCTCAACAACATTGTCAGATTTGGATGATTCAAGAAAAATTACATCTCTAGATATAACAAACTTTTTATTTTCTTCATCTTAGAGGTGGTATGCTTTGGAGGTGTTTGAATACCCCAGGAAGATACACTTACGACTTCTAGCACCAAGTTTGTTTCTATGTACCTTGGTATCAAAGCATAACAGGTGGAACCACAGATCCTGAGATGTTTTACCGAAGGAACATGTCCATACCACAATTCATAAGGAGTCTTGTTTCTTATAGCATTAGATGGACATCTATTCTTTATATATGCAGCACATAGAACAGCATCAGCCCAAAACATTATCTTTACATTTTTGAAAAAAAGCATGGATCGTACCATATTCAAGATTGTTCTATTCATTCTTTCAGCTACACCATTCTGCTGGGAATTATAAGGCACAGTTGTTTGATGTTTAATCCCATGTTGGCGAAGATAGTGTTCAAATTCATTTGATGTATATTCTTTTCCATTATCAGTGCGAATAGACCCATATGAGATTGTGCATCATTTTCAATCCATTTATGAAAATTCTTGAATGTTAGGAAAGCATCAGATTTGTTCTTCAATAAATAAACCCAACACATTCTGGTGTAGTCATCAATAAATGTCATGATATATTTATTCCCATTTGCAGAAGGAACAGGCATTGGACCACATAAATCTGAATGAATAAGTTCAAGCTTTCTATGTGCTCTTGAATGTGAATCATGAAAAGACGGTTTGCTATGCTTTCCTAGAATGCAAGCATCACATTGCTTAAGTTTTCTAGGAATTGTAGGCAAACCAGCAACACCATTTTCTTCAATAAGCGGAGACTGTCATAGTTTAAATGTCCAAATCTAGCATGCCATAATAAACTTGATGGAAGTGTACCTTCTTCATGATGAGAAATATATGAGAAATGTTGTGCATGAGCAGATGTTCCTTGCAGTTTGAAAAGTCTTTCTTCTTCTATTCCCCTCATGACAAGTGAGTGATCAGATGCTTTTCTTACCTCAAGCTTTCCATCAAACATATGAATGGAGTTACCTTGCTGGCGGATGTGGAGCAAGGACAACAAGTTTCTCTTGAGTTGTGGGAGATATAGAACATGATCGAGAAGAAAGTCTGGAAGACCAGGCAGTTTTAGTATGATTGTGCCAAGCCCTGATGGCTTGATTTTTGACTGATCTGCAAAGTATACTGCTCCATCAACATTGTCAGTGAAATATTCAAAAAAATCTTTTCTATGAGTCATGTGACAGGTTACTCCTGAATCAAGCAACCAATCATTTTTCCAGGAAGCAAGTGAAGCATTAAACAAATCTTCATTTACTCCAATGTTACATTGTGCCTCAACATTGTTACCTTTCTGTTGGTTTCTTTTCTGCTCAATTTTGTCCCATGGTAGCTTGCATGTAGATGTTTCATGTGATCCATTTCTTTTGCAGCGAATACAGTGTAAATCTGCCTTTTCTCCTTGAGAATGTCTACCCCCCTGCCTCTAAAATATCTTCCTCTTCCTCTTCGTCCACCTCTTCCTCTTGTAGAATCTTGTGCAGGATGTTTTTCTTTATGAGCAAGGCACACAGTCTCTTCAGAAGACTCAGCAGTTGTCTTCTTTCCAAAAGCTTTCTCTCTTTCAGCAAACTTTTTCACAAGAGATTCAAAGGTTATATCTTTGAGATTTCCATTTGCTTGCAAAGACTCAAGAATAATTGGAGTAAGTAGGATAAAAGTGCCTTTGAGAAAAGCAATAAGAGAGATATCCAGCTCAACCTTAGTGGATTTGATATCATGCATTATAGACTTTATTTCAGATGCAAGAGAAAGAGGATCATTATTTTACAGTTCAAGAGTGAAGAGTTTAATCATGATTTGGACGACTTCAAGTGCAGAATGTGAGTCATAGAGTTCTTTCAGCTTTTGTAAAGCTTCAAAGGCAGTTGAATATGATGAAATATGGCGACTCACCTCTTTATTTACAGATGCTGCGATTAATGCATAAGCTTTGTTGTTCTTGTTTTCCCAAATGACGAGCTCTTTGTCTGAGGTAGGTTGTACTGGGTCATTGTCTCCTTCTACTAGGAAGATCGTCAAGAAAACTATCTCATCACAGTTATGGGTCAACCACACAAAACCCTTGCCACTGAAGTCCATTTTCTAGGTTGTACATTGTCAACATCATAGTTGAACTATAAGAATTACAAGGTATATCTATCCTCATATCTTCATTCATCACGGTTATGGGTCAACCACACAAAACCATTGCCACCGATGTCCATTTTCTAGGTTGAACATTGTCAGCATCACAGATGGCCCACAAGCATTACATGGTATCTCTATCCTCGAATCATTTTTCATCATGGTTAAGGATTATCTATAAACCCACAATTATGGTTCAACCACTCAAAACCCTTGCCTTCAACAACATTTGGTTTTGGATCATCCACAAACCCACAATTATGTTCATATTCAACAAAGGTTTCCTCGAAGGGAACTTTACACAATGGAGGTCATTGCTTCTTAAGTGGAAGGATTGATCCAGGTGGAAAATAATTGCCACAAATAATTATATTTATGTGAATGGTTATTAAAACCATGGAAAATACATGATAATAAACAAAATAAATCATAATATTAAAGTGGGAATTTAATCGCACAATGCTTTCAATTTTACCATCATAATTATGATACTCACCCATGGTATTCACTCATGTATTTTGTAAACCATGGTATCATAATTTATTATATTTACCCATGGTGTCTTAATTTATTATATTGTTCTCATTGTATTCACCTATGGATTTTGTAAGCCATGGTATTTACCCATGATATTTGAAATGTAATAGGAGACATGACTCTTTTCCCATTGTATTCACCCATAAATTTTGTAACCCATATTATTTGAAATGTAATAAGAGACATGACTCACGATAGAGTAAATCATGTTTTTTCTCATAATATAGTCTCATGGGATATTATCAATAATAAAAATTTGAGTTCGTTTTTATTAATTTTCTGCTATATCTCTCTTATGCATTGTGCCCATTCTCAATTCCTTTTATAATGTATTTCTGAAATATGTTTTTCACGCATTATGAAATATTTTTTTTCACGGATTATGAATATTCCTTGGTCACTCTTAAAGTTTCAACTTGGATCACACCACCATTAATGTCTCTTATTTCATGAGAACTTTGCAGTTAAAGGTGTTTGGGCCAGAGTACACTGAGATTGGTAGTGAGAATTTCTAATTTCATTCTTTTGTCACTCTCTCCTCCAATGACCCCGATCACATTTAAATGCTTTTAACACACCAACATTTACATTCAATGCACAAGCACGCTTTGATTATATTTTCAATTCACTACTTTAATTATTATGCAATATATTGCTTTAGTTTATTCTCTCAAGGTGCTACTTTATCTCTGAAATACACTTATTTTACCACCTTTGCAATGCATTGTAATAGTCTCCCAACGCATTTGTTATATGTCTCCAACGCACTGCAATATCTCTCTCCAAAGTATTTGCAATATTTCTTCTTCAACGCATTACAGGGTTTTACCTTCATCACAGTGTTTGTACAATCTTTGCATATGTTGATATATCACCCACATTGCTTTTGATAATCATCCCACTGTTTGTATTATCCTTCTAGCGCAATGTAATTATTACTTGCACTTTAATGTATATTTCAACGCACATTATTACCGAAATTAGGGGGTATATAGCGATCGATGTCGGTATCCCAACATTATTTTCTATCTAAAACAATAATATTAACCTAAGGTTTTCTATTCATATTTTATAAACGCTTTTTCCAACCTATTAAATATTAGGTGTTTTAAGTTTTAACTGACCCATCATTCGCACGGAAGTCTTTGGAGTCTTATTACCTGGAAAAACTCACTTTTCAGATAAAGCTAAAACATGAACCAAAGACGAAGCTGACTAATGCTAGACTTCACTAGCATTAATTTATAACATTTTATGTAAAATTAATTTGCATCGAAACACAATTTAACCCAAGTTTCACTCATCTCCTTGTTATGCAATTGTGTCAACTTTTGCTGCCACCTCTCTACCGCTGCCACCACCTCTCAGAATTTGGCCACTTGTCAAAAAACATGAACTCTTCGTGCCAACCATTTTCTATGTTATTTTGCTTAATCAAATAGCCAAGATTAATGTGGCAGAGGTTGAGAGAAGGTGGAAACAACAACGCTCATCTCCTTGTTATGCAATTGTGTCAACTTTTTGCTGCCACCTCTCAGCCGCTGCCACCACCTCTCAGAATTTGGCCACTTGTCAAAAAACATTGAACTCTTCGTGCCAACCATTTTCTATGTTATTTTGCTTAATCAAATAGCAAGATTAATGTGGCAGAGGTTGAGAGAAGGTGGAAACAACAACACTTGTTTAAGGAAAAAACAAAAACAAAAACTTAACTTTGAATTTGTAAGCGCTGCAATCTCGGCCTCGGTGGATGGTGGAATTAAATAGGAAAACCAGCAAAGGAAAGCAAGTTGGCAGTAAGGCACAAGGCAAAGGCAATCAAGAAAGCAAGTTGGCAGTAAGGCACAAGGCAAAGGCAAAGGCAAGGCAATCAAGTTGGTAGTAAGCACATGAAATCAAGGAAGCAAATTAGGAAAACTAGGAAAAGGATAGGAGGGCACAGGAAAGAGGCCACATCAAAGCAGGGAAGCAAGCTAGAAATGGCTTCGATGTTCAACTTCATCTGGTCTTCACTGTTCAACTTCTGCATCGATGCTAAGTCGATGCTAAGAACAGAGGCACATCATAAATTATTCTTCTACTTCAACGTCCCCTGCATGGAGTAGAAAGGTAACAATTTTAAAACCTAAAAATTAGAATTTTTATTTTCTACATGTAACAATTTTAAAGCCTAAATTATTTTGTATTTTTATTTTGCAACTGTTCAACTTCAGCTATTCAGATGCTAAGTCGATGCTAAGAACAGGGGTCCATCATAAATTATTCTTCTACTTCAACGTGCCTTGCATGGAGTAGAAAGGTAACAATTTTAAAGCCTAAAAATTAGAATTTTTATTTTCTACATCTAACAATTTTAAAGCCTAAATTATTTTGTATTTTTATTTTGCAATGTTTTTTGGGGTAATTTTATTTTCTCTCAGCATAAACTTTTTGAGCATTTTGTGCAGGTTTAGTTCAAGTACAACTTATTTTTGCTTTATATAGGGCCTTAAGTATAGATAAATGTAATAATAGGATTAATATGAGGAAAACTTTATAGTTAATTATAAAAGGAAGGGGTTAGTTCCCAAACAGAAGCTTAATCGGGCTCTCTTTTATTGTTACAATATACATATCAGAACAAGCAAGAGTCACATCACAGCCATCCTATCAACCAGAATATTCCATCATTGGCCAAATATACGCCAGCATCAGCAGCGCTGCAAGATTCGAATGCTCGACGGCCTATACCCATTTATATTTTGCATTTTTGTTTGAAATGTTAAATATATAGTTGTTTCTCGTTTAAGAAATAAAAAACCCTTAAGTTATGAATGCAAAAATAAGTTGGAATTTTGGCTTTTTGCCAGGGATATTAACTAGCATTTGCACCAGATGTTGCAAAGGAAACGTCGTAAGGCATAAATTGAAGAACACAAATACAACAAGAGAATACTTTGATAAAGAATAAAAATATATTGAATGCTCAAATCAATGCCCCATTAACTGGAACCACTTAGTAGACATATCTATCAACATTAGGATTATACACAATGATAAAGAAATTTCCCATATACAATCAACACCTTCCACAACAACCTTTTGTCACATCCACATTTTAAAAAATGCCTTGGAACGCGATTGGAATCTCCCATATTGCCTTTTTCATTATGGGATAAATCTTCCATATTGCTATTTTCATCATGAATATTGTTAGTTCATTGTTGTAAAGTGTTAGTGTGCTATAAAAAAAAACAACACCTTCGACAACAACCTTTTGTCACATCCACATTTTAAAAAATGCCTTGGAACGTGATTGGAATCTCCCATATTGCCTTTTTCATTATGCAGATAAATCTTCCATACTGCTATTTTCATCATGAATATTGTTAGTTCATTGTTGTAAAGTGTTAGTGTGTTAAATTCAATACTATAAGTTCGACAAGCAAAAAACATTCCTCAATTAGCATAATATGTATTTTTCTCTCACCGTGTATTTTCCAGTCATGCATTATAAA
This sequence comes from Pinus taeda, assembly GCA_000404065.3. NCBI lineage: Eukaryota > Viridiplantae > Streptophyta > Pinopsida > Pinales > Pinaceae > Pinus > Pinus taeda. The sequence continues at coordinate 149,651 of APFE030156254.1, forward strand.
ACTTCCGTCAAAGAGCACAAGTAACAAATTAACATGTATTTTCCCTTCATTATTTTCATCATAGAGCCAAGAAATCCACGCCTTATCTATAAAGTAACAAAAACATTTTGAAATAAGTTTAATATTTCAAGCCAATGTCTAACCTATAAAGTAACAAAAACTTTTTGAAATAAATTTAATATTTTAAGCAATTAACTAACCTAATTTAATAATTGAAAAATTCTCAAAGATGAATTATACTCCATAATAAGAGAACCAACATTGGAGCCCATACTTTCACTAAAACCAAAAGAAACACAACCACTTGTTAAGAAGAAATTCAAGTAATAATAATAAAACAAAAATAATAAACATAAAAGTATAAAATGGTATTTCCAACACACAGGTATAAATATACATGCACTATGTCCATTGTTAGGGTAAATGGGTGTGGAGAAAATTAGTAGAGAACCCAAAATTGTATTTCTAATTAGGAGAGGGGTGGAGAAATGCTTTAAATGTGGATTGTTGTCATTCTAATGAAACCCTTTGCAAAGGGGATGTTAAGATTCTGAGAGAGAAGCTAGGCTTGGTAGAAAACACCTTCCTTGTGAACACAAAATGTCAGTGTTTGGTTGCTCATAGTTGTTCTCCTAAAAAAAGGGGCAGATGAGTTTTTAAGAGGAGGGGCAGATGAGTTTTGAAGATTTGCAGGATGACTTATAGATCTATGAAAATTCCTTCCATATAGATGCTTGGCATCTTTTATTTCTGACCAATGTAAGTTTATGACATATTATATGAAAGTTGTGACCGATACCTCTCACATGAGTTTTTAAGAGGAGGGGCAGATGAGTTTTGAAGATTTGCAGGATGACTTATAGATCTATGAAAATTCCTTCCATATAGATGCTTGACATCTTCTATTTCTGACCAATGTAAGTTTATGACATATTATATGAAAGTTGTGACTGATACCTCTCACATTATGAGCCATTTATGATGGGAGATTCACATGCTAAGTAGGGAACATCTCTTAAGGAATGATTATTTGTTATATTGGGTAATGATTCCTTTGATAGAGATATTTTTGCAATTTCTGTTTCCTTTCTTGTCAAGTCAAGTTGGGAGAGCATTGTAGTTAGGCTTATATATAGCTACAATGAGTAGAGTGAATCTACTTGGTAACAACCTTGGGCCATTTCTGTGTCTCTTGCTCCGTCCATGCATCACTGGTTCAGGTTGGCTAATCCTATGATAGCATAATAGAAAACAACATTTTTTTGGCATGTGTAAGAGAATGAGGCAAATTCAAAAATATTAAATGTAAATATAGCGGCTCTGTTAGGATAGTTCAAGTACATTTTCGAGATCATAAACTGACTTAAATATGACTTTTATATGCAGTGATACAGTTACAAGAGTCATACATACAATCTGACTAATAGACCAGATATTCATACAATCCCCACCAGTCATGGAGCGGCTTTCTAGCATGGTTGCTGCCATTAGTAAAGGATATTGGAGTTCCCTCCAGCAATCTAAAAAATAAAAACTAAACATTTCATGCTGGTCAGCTTTACCGATATATTCATGACTGATCATCTCTGATGGGTGTGCCTTCTGCGGATAACCTGAGACTATCAAGCAATGCATTCCTTTCACTCAGAATAACATGAAAGAAGTCATTAACCTGTTTAGAGAGAGGATCTAACCCCTGGGCAAGCAATTGTGCACTTTGTTGTAATTCCTGTATAGCAATTCTGATATGTTCCACTTTCTCTGTTCCATCGACAATGTCAGCAGAAGATAATTTCTCAACTATAGGGTGAACATTTTCAATCGCTGCATCCAACAATTCTGGCTCATTCAAAACTCAATCTCAGCCGTTGGCAAAACATCTCTTGATTTCGTCATTAATCCCTCGCTGCAAACTCATGAATGCTGTGGACCACAAAAACTGATCAGGAATATGCAATTCAATCAATGGGCTAGAGTGCCTAGCGAGAGCAGAAGCCACCACACTACAGAGAAATATGGTTGTTACCTTCACTCCATACATCGCTCTCAAGAAAACACTACCCTTTGACGATGACTTTACCTTCCCAAACTGAAGGCTTTTGCTCATATGTTGTAATATCACAATGCAATTTTCAATCCTACTATTCCTTTGGGTGTTTGCACCATTTTTCCCCTTCGAATCCATTTTTTCCTTCAACTCTTAGAGAGAACCTTTGACATGGAAGAGCTTGTCGTTAGGCCAAACGCCATCTGAAAAGTCCAGCAAATGCACAACATAATGAACAAGAAGCTGGAAATATTCAAGCTTTGAAATTTCGACATTTAATGCAAGGCAAATGTCTGAAAGCTTTACAGTGTCATCCAGGTATTCGTCCATCCATTTCTCATCTCATTCTGCTGTAGGAAATTGGAGATCTGTAATAAGGGACTTGAGGTCCGCGTGTGTAGCGGATAAAACCGCCATGGCTTGCTGCATCCACAATCATAAGAATATACTACAACCTAAAATTACACTTAAAATGGAACATCCAGAAGCTCTGAACAACTTACCTGCCTGGTACTTAGTATGTTGTACAGGCTTGGAACTTATATTTGTGTCAACAAATGTATTTTCCATATTTAGTCTAGAATTTGTATCCCTGCCATTTGATTACAAACACAATTGAATCACACAACAAACCATTCAAAATTCATGTTCTAGATGTTTCTGTTGGACTTAAAATAGCAACAAAGGCTACAACATCACATCAGAACTTTTTTCATGCTATGGTAGACATTGAAATAAGGAAAAACAATGAAAACAAAAATAATATGACCATCATTATTCTCAAAAGAAACGGGCTCTGTTGAACATTCTATTCTTAGCAAATTTCTAGTCAAATATTTTGTTAAATGTATAAAAGAAAATCTGTCAAATATACTCTATATGTTAAAAAGGAGACAAAATGCCATAAAGTCCATTTTTTTGGAATGAGAGCTTGAACCATGGCATGCAGAAATAGGGTTAACTTGGAGAAGAAGGTGGAACGCTGCAAATTTGACGTCTTGAGTTTGAATATCAAAACAAATTCTCATCCTAAAATCTCATGATCATAAGAAAATCCTACAACCTAAAATTACACTTTAAATGGAACATCTAAAAGCTCTGAATAACTTACCTGCCTGGTACAGAGTATGTTGTACAGGCTTGGAACTTATATTTGTGTCAACAAATGTGTTTTCCACATTTACCGTTGTGCATTTCGTGATACTTTGAGGGTGAATGGAAATTACAATTTCAACTACATATAATAAATTTTTTTGGTTCATTTCTAACAGGCAGGTGCTAAAAAAGTTGTTATCTGAGCTCCAAGCAAGGATTCTCCTATGTTTGTTGTTGGGGTTAATGAGCACCAATACAAATATGATTTGAACATTGTTTCAAATGCAAGCTTTACTACTAACAGCTTGGCTCCCTTGGCTAAGGTTTGCAATGATATTTTTACTGAATTTACATCGCTCTCAAGAAAACACTACCCTTTGACGATGACTTTACCTTCCCAAACTGAAGGCTTTTGCTCATATGCTGTAATATCACAATGAAATTTTCAATCCTACTATTCCTTTGGGTGTTTGCACCATTTTTCCCCTTCAAATCCATTTTTTCCTTCAACTCTTGGAGAGAACCTTTGACACAGAAGAGCTTTTCGTTAGACCAAACGCCATCTGAAAAGTCCAGCAAATGCACAGCATAATGAACAAGAAGCTGGAAATATTCAAGCTTTGAAATTTCGACATTTAATGCAAGGCAAATGTCTGAAAGCTTTACAGTGTCATCTAGGTATTCGTCCATCCATTTCTCATCTCATTCTGCTATAGGAAATTGGAGATCTGTAATAAGGGACTTGAGGTCCGCGTGTGTAGCGGATAAAACAGCCATGGCTCACTGCATCCACAATCATAAGAATATACTACAACCTAAAATTACACTTAAAATGGAACATCTAGAAGCTCTGAACAACTTACCTGCCTGGTACTTAGTATGTTGTACAGGCTTGGAACTTATATTTGTGTCAACAAATGTATTTTCCATATTTAGTCTAGAATTTGTATCCCTGCCATTTGATTGCAAACACAATTGACTCACACAGCAAACCATTCAAAATTCATGTTCTAGATGTTTCTGTTGGACTTAAAATAGCAACAAAGGCTACAACAGCACATCAGAACTTTTTTCATGCTATGGTAGACATTGAAAAAAGGAAAAACAATGAAAACAAAAATAATATGACCATCATTATTCTCAAAAGAAACAGGCTCTGTTGAACATTCTATTCTTAGCAAATTTCTAGTCAAATATTTTGTTAAATGTATAAAAGAAAATCTGTCAAATATACTCTATATGTTAAAAAGGAGACAAAATGCCATAAAGTCCATTTTTCTGGAATGAGAGCTTGAACCATGGCATGCAGAAATAGGGCTAACTTGGAGAATAAGGTGGAAGGCTGCAAATTTGACGTCCTGAGTTTGAATATCAAAACAAATTCTCATCCTAAAATCTCATGATCATAAGAAAATCCTACAACCTAAAATTACACTTAAAATGGAACATCTAAAAGCTCTGAATAACTTACCTGCCTGGTACATAGTATGTTGTATAGGCTTGGAACTTATATTTGTGTCAACAAATGTATTTTCCACATTTACCGTTGTGCATTTCGTGATGCTTTGAGGGTGAATGGAAATTACAATTTGAACTACATATAATAATTTTTTTTGGTTCATTTCTAATAGGCAGGTGCTAAAAAAGTTGTTATCTGAGCTCCAAGCAAGGATGCTCCTATGTTTGTTGTTGGGGTTAATGAGCACCAATACAAATCTGATTTGAACATTGTTTCAAATACAAGCTGTACTACTAACTGCTTGGCTCCCTTGGCTAAGGTTTGCAATGATATTTTTACTGAATTTACATCGCTCTCAAGAAAACACTACCCTTTGACAATGACTTTACCTTCCTGAACTGAAGGCTTTTGCTCATATGCTGTAATATCACCATGCAATTTTCAATCCTACTATTCCTTTGGGTGTTTGCACCTTTTTTCCCCCTCGAATCCATATTTTCCTTCAACTCTTGGAGAGAACCTTTGACATGGAAGAGCTTGTCGTTAGACCAAACGCCATCTGAAAAGTCCAACAAATGCAAATCGTAATGAACAAGAAGCTGGAAATATTCAAGCTTTGAAATTTTGACATTTAATGCAAGGCAAATGTCTAAAAGCTTTACAGTGTCATCCAGGTATTTGTCCATCCATTTCTCGTCCCATTTTGCTGTAGGAAATTGGAGATCCGTAATAAGGGACTTGAGGTCCGCGTGTGTAGCAGATAAAACTGCCATGGCTTGCTGCATCCACGATCATAAGAATATCCTACAACCTAAAATTACACTTAAAATGGAACATCTAAAAGCTCCGAACAGCTTACCTGCCTGGTACTTAGTATGTTGTACAGGCTTGGAACTTATATTTGTGTCAACAAATGTATTTTTCACATTTAGTCTAGAATTTGTATCCTTGCCATTTGATTTATTTGATTGCAAACACAATTGACTCAAACAACAAACCATTCAAAATTCATGTTCTAGATGTGTCTGTTGGACTTAAAATAGCAACAAAGGCTACAACAGCACATCAGAAAATTTTTCATGCTATGTTAGACATTGAAAAAAAGGAAAAACAATGTAAACAAAAATAATATGACCATCATTATTCTCAAAAGAAGTAGGCTCTGTTGAACATTCTATTCTTAGCAAATTTCTAGTCAAATATTTTGTTAAATGTATAAAAGAAAATCTGTCAAATATACTCTATATGTTAAAAAGGAGACAAAATGCCATAAAGTCCATTTTTATGGAATGAGAACTTGAACCATGGCATGCAGAAATAGGGTTAACTTGGAGAATAAGGTGGAACGCTGCAAATTTGACGTCCTGAGTTTGAATATCAAAACAAATCCTTGTCCTAAAATCTCATGATCATAAGAAAATCCTACAACCTAAAATTACACTTAAAATGGAACATCTAAAAGCTCTGAACAGCTTACCTGCCTGGTACTTCGTATGTTGTACAGGCTTGGAACTTATATTTGTGTCAACAAATGTATTTTCCACATTTATCGTTGTGCATTTCGTGATACTTTGAGGGTGAATGGAAATTACAATTTGAACTCCATATAATAATTGTTTTTTGTTGATTTCTAACAGGCAGGTGCTAAAAAATTTGTTATCTGAGCTCCAAGCAACGATGCGCCTATGTTTGTTGTTGGGGTTAATGAGCACCAATACAAATATGATTTGAACATTGTTTCAAATGCAAGTTGTACTACTAACTGCTTGGCTCCCTTGGCTAAGGTTTGCAATGATATTTTTACTGAATTATCACAGCTTTCATTGTATAGGTGTATTTATATGAGAAAAATTACATATTGCTGGGGAGGAACTATATGTTAAAAGAGAACAAAAACACTCTGTTTTCTCTGGCACGTAATCGATGACAAGTTTGGCATTGTTGAAGGTCTCATGACAACTGTCCATTCCAGCACAGGTACACTTACTATGATCTAGTATTATGCCCTTGCATTTTATTGATACAAGGCATCTGCAAGCTACATTGACTTATGTTTCTGTATGTAAACAACAACACAGAAGACAGTTGATGGACCATCAAACAAGGACTGGCAAGGTGGCAGAGGAGCTGGATTTGATTTATTTGATTGCAAAGACAATTGACACACACAGCAAACCATACAAAATTCATGTTCTACATGTTTCTGTTGGACTTAAAATAGAAACAAAGGCTACAACAGCACATCAGAACCTTTTTTCATGCTATGGTAGACATTGAAAAAAGGGAAAAACAATGAAAACAAAAATAATATGACCATCATTATTCTCAAAAGAAACAGGCTCTGTTCAAAATTCTATTCTTAGCAAATTATAAAGTGCAACAATGGAAATTACAATTTGAACTCCATATAATAAATTTTTTTTGTTGATTTCTAACAGGCAGGTGCTAAAAAAGTTGTTATCTCAACTCCAAGCAAGGATGCAAACTGATCAGGAATATGCAATTCAATCATGGGCCAGAGTGCCCAGCGAGAGCAGAAGCCACCACACTGCAGAGAAATATAGTTGTTGCCTTCACTCCATACATCGCTCTCAAGAAAACACTACCCTTTGACGATGACTTTACCTTCCCAAACTGTGCTCATATGCTGTAATATCACAATGCAATTTTTAATCCTACTATTCCTTTAGGTGTTTGCACCATTTTTCCCCTTCGAATCCATTTTTTCCTTCAACTCTTGGAGAAAACCTTTGACACGGAAGAGCTTGTCGTTAGACCAAACGCCATCTAAAAAGTCCAGCAAATGCAAAGCATAATGAACAAGAAGCTGGAAATATTCAAGCTTTGAAATTTCGACATTTAATGCAAGGAAAATGTCTAAAAGCTTTACAGTGTCATCCAGGTATTCGTCCATTCATTTCTTGTCACATTCTGCTGTAGCAAATTGGAGATCTGTAATAAGGGACTTGAGCTCCGCGTGTGTAGTAGATAAAACCGCCATGGCTTGCTGCATCCACGATCATAAGAATATCCTACAACCTAAAATTACATTTAAAATGGAACATCTAAAAGCTCTGAACAACTTACCTGCCTGGTACTTAGTATGTTGTACAGGCTTGGAACTTATATTTGTGTCAACAAATGTATTTTCCACATTTAGTCTAGAATTTGTATCCCTGCCATTTGATTGCAAACACAATTGACTCACACAGCAAACCATTCAAAATTCATGTTCTAGATGTTTATGTTGGACTTAAAATAGCAACAAAGGCTACAGCAGCACATCAAAACTTTTTTCATGCTATGGTAGACATTGAAAAAAAGGAAAAACAATGAAAACAAAAATAATATGACCATCATTATTCTCAAAAGAAACAGGCTCTGTTGAACATTCTATTCTTAGCAAATTTCTAATCAAATATTTTGTTAAATGTATAAAAGAAAAACTGTCAAATATACTCTATATGTTAAAAAGGAGACAAAATGCCATAAAGTCCATTTTTCTGGAATGAGAGCTTGAGCCATGGCATGCAGAAATAGGGTTAACTCGGAGAATAAGGTGGAATGCTGCAAATTTGACGTCCTGAGTTTGAATATCAAAACAAATTCTTGTCCTAAAATCACATGATCATAAGAAAATCCTACAACCTAAAATTACACTTAAAATGGAACATCTAAAAGCTCTGAACAACTTACCTGCCTGGTACTTAGTATGTTGTACAGGCTTGGAACTTATATTTGTGTCAACAAATGTATTTTCTACATTTACCGTTGTGCATTTCGTGATACTTTGAGGGTGAATGAAAATTACAATTTGAACTCCATATACTAATTTTTTTTTGTTGATTTCTAACAGGAAGGTGCTAAAAAAGTTGTTGTTGGGGTCAATGAGCACCAATACAAATCTGATTTGAACATTGTTTCATATGCAAGTTGTACTACTAACTGCTTGGCTCCCTTGGCTGAGGTTTGCAATGATATTTTTACTGAATTATCACAGTTTTCATTGTATAGGTATAGGTGTATTTATATGAGAAAAATTACATATTGCTGGGGAGGAACTATATGTTAAAAGAAAACAGAAACACTGGCAGGTAATCAATGACAACTACAAGTTTGGCATTGTTGAAGGTCTCATGAAAACTATCCATTCCATCACAGGTACACTTATTATCTGGTTACTTATCCTTGCTACTAAACGACAAGTTCTATCACTGGTTTGAATGGCATATTAACTGGTTTGAATGGCATAAAACCATTCATTTATTTTATTTCTGAGGTTCTATCACTGGTTTGAATGGCATAAAGCCATTCATTTATTTTATTTCTGAGGAAGACATATTGGAAACATTTAGGCACCATTTATTAACCTGCGAATTTACTGTCTAATCTCATAATTGATGGAAAGAAACATTTATAGTTTCAAACACGGCTTTATAAAGGTAAATATGATAGGTAACAGAGTGTTAATGCAACTCGATAGTAACATAATGAGCTCAGTTTCTAGAACTTTAGATGACAAATGACAGAGAGGGAAAAAAGTTAAAACCGTTGCCCCTAAATGATATGATTGTGAACAGAGGTGTAAGAGATGTTGAAAAGATATTCTCAGATAAAGGCCCATAAGTACGATGTTGGCAATAAAATATTTTGATCAAGACTACCCAGAGAGTCATTTGGTCGTTGGATATATAGATATATTGGATTGATAATTAACAGAGAGATCAACTTGTCCGGATTAAAGGGTTTGTATTCATTGTCAGCAGTTCAAAAGCATAATTATAATCAATAAAATAAGAACATATTGGCCATATGGTCGGTCGGTTCGAACATATCGTGAAAGTATTATTCACAGTTTTCTGCTAAACTATTTCTTCGCAATGCTTTTGGTGTACTCGAGATGGTCATGAGGAACCCTGGCTTTCAGAATGGTTCGATCCAAGTCTCGTGTTACCTCTAAAGTTTCTCCTTTAATAATGGAAGCCAGATTTACTGTAAAATCGAATGAAGATATTCCATCAAAAAGGCAGTGATTGAGTCCTGCCCCAACTGTAAAACCCCCACATTTGAAATGAGTGACTTGACAATATCAAAGCTGTGAGTAAATTCTGGTTCAACATCGGGATGGTTCACTGGAGGTGTGTTTGTCCGGCTTCTTCATCAGCTGCGAAACGAATGGTTCGGTGGCGGTGTGTTTGTCCGGCTTCTTCATCAGCTGTGAAACGAATGGTTCGTTGGCCGTGTGTTTGTTCGGCTTCTTCATTAACTTTTCAGTTTCAGTTTTGGATCAGTGTTGGATCAACGATCACAATTCATTCAATCGTCTAACACCACAAATCCACGGTCAACAATAGGACACGGCACGGCAGCGACTGGGGCAATTCATTTCAAAGGGAAACGCCTTAGGGCCCAATTAAAAAGAAAAAGGTCAAAAAAACATTTTTTATTAAAAAGAAAAAGGGAAAAAACATGGAAAGAAAATAAAAAATTCTGGTTATTAAATTTGGAAATAGAAACGGTGCTGGGAGAAAATTCAGCTTTAGTGTGCAGGTATAGGGAGCTGCCATGAAAGGCCCTGCAAAACAACGACTCGTGTGGTTGTAATCTTTGCAAAATACAAAAGCAAAAGGAATCAGCTTATCTGGATGGCTCTAACATCCCCAATTTCACCGAAAGTTTTGTTTCCACGAGAACCCAAATTCAAATTCACCAAACAAATAATGGCTGACTGCTCTGCACCTTCAATATCTTCTCATATGCTTGCATGTAATTAGCTGATGAATCTGATTGTATCAGGAAGAAATTGAGATCGATGCTACGGTTCTGGGTTACGGGGCAACTCTTTCCACAACAGTCGTGGAACTGAGAAACAAAGGCACAGGAGAATTCGTTGCTCAGGTTCGCCAGTCCGTGCATAATACTGGAGAATTCAATCATAAAACCCGCACTCAACTAAATTTGACATTATTTTGAAAAATCTTTCAGCGTCGCTCAGGATGTCTTCCCTTCTTTAATTACTGTATATTGTATTGGATCTCGATCCCTTTATGCCTGGTGTGATTTAGGGTTTCATTCAACGGCATAAATCCTCTGTATATTTTCTTTAAAAAGGGATTTTGGCCCCTTTTGCTTTAGTCCTCTACCTCAAAAATCAGGGACCAGAAGCTGAACTGCTTAGTCCCAAATTCAATTGTCTTGTGGTATATTCTGCATCAAATCTTCTAAAACATATCAGATGACCTGCACAACTGAATTGAAAGTGGTTGCAACAGTAATGAAGAGGTGCCTTCGTTGATCTCTTTGCAGCCAACTCTGCGTAGAACAATTTTCACTAAAAGGATTTACGCCTGTTTGTACCAGGGTTTTATGCTTTTGGTGTACTCGAGATGGTCATGATCGATTTTATGAGGAACCCTGGCTTTCAGAATGGTTCGATCCAAGTCTGGTGTAAAGGCAGTGATTGAGTCCTGCCCCAACTGTAAAACCCCCACGTTTCAAACGAGTGACCTGACAATATCAAAGCTGTGAGTAAATTCTGGTTTATCATCGGGATGGTTCGGTGGCGGTGTGTTTGTCCGGCTTCTTCATCAGCTGCGAAACTAATGGTTCGGTGGCGGTGTGTTTGTCCGGCTTCTTCATCAGCTGTGAAACGAATGGTTCGCTGCCCGTGTGTTTGTTCGGCTTCTTCATTAACCTTTCAGTTTCAGTTTTGGATCAGTGTTGGATCAACTATCACAATTCATTCAATCGTCTAACACCACAAATCTACCGTCAACAATAGGACACGGTGGCTAGGGCAATTCATTTCAAATGGAAAAGCTTACGGCTTAATTAGATCATAGATATAAGTAAATACCTTACCAATATTTATCCCTATGCAATTTCGAAATTTCACATTGAAGCGATAGCGACAGCCATTGAGACACTGAAAGCTAGAAGCCCGGCAGGAAGGAATTGGAACGCGAAACCTTGAAACCGCTTCATTTCGGTGTGGTTGCCTGCAATTCTTATGTTTTCCTATGTTGTTTCCGGTCTAATGCCAGGGTATCTCTTCCACAATGTGTTTTTGCTTTGCAAAAACGAATCAGAAAGCATTGGATTGTTGTCGGTTCGCCCCCTCTCTCCACAGAAGCTAATTGATTCACTCGCCTAGCCCCTAGCCTGCCTCAGATAGTCACATTGAATCTATGTTTAAGGCAACTAGTTTGAATCTCAATATGGTAATGGGTTTCGTCTTTTCGGTCTATGCTCATATGGAAAGCCATGGACAGGCATTAGGCATAGGCTGCATCCACGGTTCTCTGTATAATTTCTCGTCACAACAAAGCAAACTCACCAGAAAATATTCATTCGATATCAAAACCTTGGTTGCCTCCGATTTCAATCTATAAATGCGGCTCCATGTGTTACTCAAATAACTTGAATATTTTGACGGTGTTCATATGTGACAAATTCATGAAGAAATATTAGTTGCCATTCAAAATATAAAAACACTTGGTTGATTAGTAGTTCAAGTGTTAAATAACTTAAATATTTTGAAGGGTGTTCATATGTTGTGCCAAATTCATGAAAAAATATTTGTTGGCATTCGAAATATAAAAAACCTAATTGATAAAATATAGGCCATGATATTGTAATTGTATTTATCACTCCCAGTCAATGTTTCTCCATAAAGATTTTACATTTACGAGTTTCAATCCAGTATGCTCGTAAACCATGCTTTCAGAGACCTATTAAGCTGCTTGCTTACAAGTTATGGTCCTAGCTAGACAGCAGCAGAGTAAGTTAAAACATACTAATTAATAAAAGATCAATATTAGACTGAGCTATGATTAAGCAGGCCAACTATAATCTAAGGCACAACAATGAGAAAGTATAAGCTAGGGAAATGGTGACACAAGAGTTGGATTTATTATTACCATGCTAGTAGGAATGACCCATGTGCCAGTAAAAGAATTATAAGCCAGGGACACGAATCATAGAATTGCTTTGGCCGGCTACGGGTTGTACTGCTGAGTCTACTTCTGAGTCCATTAGATAAGCTATCGGAAATCTGTCCTCGCTATTGATGCTCCCTATAATGCTGTTGATAGATGCTTATGCACTTGCCGTGCCTTGTTTCAAAGCGTATTACTGGGCATCGATCGAAAAAATGAGAAGACGGAGGGCGGAAGATATTTGTATCGCTTCAATCCAAGTTAACATAGAAACTTTTATTCGGCAGGTATGCCCTGTGTGCAACGCGAACTTGTTTTATATAGTCTCTTTAACACATTGTTTATCATATTCCTTTGTATTAACCGTATAAATCTTTGCAGACCTTGAGCAGCGTGTCAATATATAATTTCCTGTGCATTGATGCATAACTTTGTAGTGTTTAATTATATGCCCTTGAATGCATGCATTGGTATATTATTCCTTATGGCATTTAATATATTTCTCCATTGCAGTGTTTTGAGGTATAGTTCTGGCAACGGTGAAATACCCTTGCATGTGTTTTGATATATGTATTGAAATAATCTTTATTACAACTTTTAAATGGTGTTATTTCAAGCCTTTTAATATATAACTTGCATGTAGGATTTACGTATCTCATTGTGGCATTGGATATGGTCTTTCAACGCATTGTTTGATATATCATTTTTCATCGCATTATATTGTGTTATCCTCGCAACGCAGCTTTTAATATATTTGATATCCATTCAACGTACTTGCTTTTATATCCCTTCTCGTGAATTTAATAAATGACCTTTGGTAGCAAATAATATAAACCATTGCATTAACTAATATACAACCTCTGCATGCGATAATATCACCTTTGCAATGATTATGCCGTGATCACAACATATGTATTGTAGAATAATCTCCATGGGGATAATCATTGAACCCTTCATGTGTTTTGGCCATCGTCATTAAAGACATATCATTACTAATGTAATGTTTTCCATGTTCATCTCAATAACCTCAGGTATCACAAAATCCAAAGAGCTCTTCTCAATTTCACATAAGAAACTTGTGTAGGTGAGTATACAAATGCATAGAGCTAGTGCCGGGTTTCTTCCTCTTTGTAGCTAATATCCCTTTTGGTATAATTATGCATTCTCGAAAAGGTAGTGTAACTCTTTCCTTTGGGGCCAACTTAAATAAACAATTAAACCTAACTTGACTTGTTTTGGTTTCTTTGAGGTTCAACTTGTAGAATATCATCACCAATAAATAGCTCCGCCCCTTTCTCCTTGGGAGGTATTAGGGTCCTTTAGTTGCCACTAAAATTCAATAGAAGATCTCATTTCCATGTTTCAAGAGGTTACTCCAATGGCCTTCCACAACAAGTGGGTTTCATATAGGGTCCTTCCTCCTTGGGAGGTATTAGGGTTCTTTAGTTGCTACTAAAATTCAAGAGAAGAGCTCATTTCCATGTTTCAAGATGCTACTCCAATGGCCTTCTACAACAAGTGGGTTTCATATAGGGTCCATCGAGGTATCACTATGAAATATTACCCGGCATGACCAAAACATAATATGAATTAGTAATATTATGTGACATATGATAAGCATAAAATGTTTGAGATGCCTCATATGTCTTTACTTGAAAATAAGTTTAACACATAATGTGTATTTGAAGATTCACTCCTAAATTCATGACCATACATATATAAAAACCCCCTTCTCTATTTATTATGAAGAAAACTTATAATATTTTAAACCTTTCACTTCATTAAATTCTTTAAAATGTGACATCTAATACACAAGAATAAGGTGTTGGAAGTTACATCAGTTTGGAAAAATAAGTTCAAGCTTGAAAACCAATTCAATATTCAAGTGTATAATTCAATTTACTAAGATTGATGTGCAATCCATCTTCCAACGTGACGATGCAATAAATCTAACTTAAAATACCATGAAATGCTCATGAAGATGGGGGCTTGAAGATGAAAATTAAGGCGTGGGAATTGAAGGTGAAACATGGCCAATACAAAAGGCACATGCCTATAATTTGCATAGCATACCATGGAGTGTACGAAGCTTGAGAATGCATCATGAAATTAGCAAATTGAGAAACCCTAATGCACTTAATAGAATGAAAATGAACGTGAATTAAGGATGTCATCTTCACCTACGCAACATAAATTCGTGCTGCATGAATTGCAATGCATGGCATGGAGACATAAAGCTTGAGGGTGCATGAGGCTTAAAATGCATCATTAGAGAAGCAACTTCCCGAAACCCTAATGATTCAAAACGATGTAAACCAAGATGAAGCAAGGTAGATATATACAATATGCATTTTGCAAGCATGAGAAACCATAGGATTTTATGATAGTTGAGTCAATTAAGGAATTTAAATGATTCAAAACATAAGAATACCTTCTAAACCTCAAAAAGCAAAGGGGAATCCAAAATTTTGGTGTTAGGCTACAAGTTTTGGTTGTTGTTGTAGTGGCTACTACATGACTAAATAATAGAGAATATAAAGAACATATCATGACCAGTAATTCCTCCTAAAATCTATGCAAATTACTTTTACAGGTCAACTAATGTATTTAATGAAATTGGATAATGTTTATTGAAGCGGGAGAAGGATTCTTTAGAAGACTTCTTAGAAGTTCACTACATCCTCCTTAGCTTTTGATTAATTCATTTTCTTCTCCAACTTTAAAAACTATGATGTGGAGTGGGTAGTTGTAACATTCTTTTGAAAAAATATTGGAGTTAGGTGTACATGATTTCTACCAATTTGTTCTAGAAGATCGATCCTTTTATGCTTATTAAATATTGTTGTGCACCATGAAACAATGTGTCTGAAGTTAGATAATTTAGGCATGTATCATGCTTAGTTGGTATTTTGTTTTTATTATGGTAATTCAAAATACCACTTATATGCAAAAAACCAGTGAAAGTCATAGTTCTCACTTACAACTATAATAAGAGTATATTTGCTATAAGGCTCCTTCTTTCTATTTTCCATCTTTTCTTTAATTAGCCTCAATGAACTCAATGGTGTTGAAATATTAATGTCCATTTAACAAGAAAAAGTTACACTGAATGTTACTAAATCTATTAACCACTTGCCATAGCATTTCATATTGTGATATTTATGACAACTACTTTCCTAAGGTAACAACCATGTCAACCCCTTATTGAGAACCATGTTGTATTGAAGTCTAAGATCAATTGAAACATGCAAAGGATGCCATGCTATTGATTCTTTAATTCATCTCAGAAGTGATGATTTATATTAAGTTATCGTTCTTCCATCTCGGTTTTCAAAAAAGTGACTATGAATGAAAATGGGGTGTCAAGATCAGGATATGTAAACAAATTAGTAAGTAATCCCGCCACTCTCCATCTCGACTAAGTGAAAATTCGCTAAATATGGATATTTTCTCAACAGGAATATTTGACACTATGGACCAAATAAAAGCAAAGTATGACCATGTTGTTCAGATACATGTACAAAGGATATGAAAGCATAAATGTTTAAATGGTTTTTTTCATGGATAAAATATGTTTATTAGCAATTCATTAGTGGATAATGACAATACCTCATTAAAAAATAAGGATTATAACTCCACAAAACGTACGCTTTCTCACTGTGGCCCCTTCTTTTTCCATAGAACGAACCTCGAAATGGCTTCTTTCTTGGTTATGGTTGGTTGTTTAACCCTTCAACCATATAGTACATGATCTGAATTTAAACAAAAATGCAACAAATTACAGATATAACCATAAATACAAATATGCAATAGAAATAACACTTCATTTCATTAATATCAAATACTAAAATATGTTTACAAATAGAATAGAAATAAAACTAGTTCGAGCGATGGTAGCTTAACTCTGAGATGTTGTGGCTACATGCCTTTGAACTGTGTTACAATGAGGTTCATGGGCCTATTTATTATCGAAAAACATGAGAAAACCCTAAAAAACCAAAATCCTAACCCCAAGAGATGTAACACCAAGAATTTGTGGGCCCCGTTGGGGTCAGTTAGGCAGTCAACTTCCCGAGGGCATAACTTGGTCATATTATCTTCGTTTGGCATGTACGATACCTTGTTAGAAAGGTCTCTGTAAGTACTACAAGATTTTCTGCAAGCCCCCATCTTTGGTTTTCACCCTGTAACAAACCATAAAAAAACATTGTTTAGGGGTTCAAAACTACTCTGAAAGTTTAGGACCCGAAAAACTACTAAAAATAGTAAATGTTGGAAAATAATAAGGAAACAAATGAAACTGATTGGAGGTCTAGGTGGGATAGGTGAGTGGCCACCAATATCCACCTAGATCATTCCTCCCCCATTAGGAAGCAATGATCCCCATTGCGTGCAGAGCCTCCATGAGGTGAGGAAATTTTTGTTGAACCTGGTTCTCGTGAGCCACTTGCCTTGGTGCAGGAGTTGGCCAGCATTAACAACCTAATATAGTTGGATCTTTTTCTGGCGAGTGTTCTTGACCTTTGTGTCCATAATCCGATCATTTGTGGCATGTTCGATGCAGTCTAGGTTTAACTCAGTTGGTGTGAGTTGTTCTACAATGTCTAAATTGTCCAACAATGGTGGGAAGTATGGTCGAAGGTGGTCCACATTGAAAACTGGGTGCAGGCCAAGGAATGGGGGAATGATGAGCTCAAAAGCATTGTCTCCCACAACCTTGGTAATGGTGTAAGGACCATATGAGAGTGGTCTGAGCTTCCGATGGGCTCCAGTAAGGTGATGTTTCTACAAATGCAACCAGACTTTGTTGCCCACTTGAAACTTGTATGGCACACGATGTTGATCATGTCGTTACTTGTACTTAGCATTTGACTTCTCCAAGATGTGGTTAACCTGTTGGTGGATGTGTTGGATGTGTTCAATAAATTTGGTCACTTTATCAACCTCGGATAGTACATGTGTGGATTTTGTCTGCATAGTCACATGAGGCATGGCAACATCAATCAGACACAATGGTTGAAATCCTAGACCCAATTGAAAGGGACTATGGCCAGTCGAGCTATGGAGAGCTCTATTATAATTGTGCTGCACATATGGAAGACTCATATCCCAAGTTCGAGGATGCTTGGAGTTGTACATGTGGAGTATGTGCACTATCATCCTATTGACGACCTCCGTCTAGCCATCAGTCTGGGGATGGAAGGAAGTCGATTTGGTGAGCTTGGTGTCCAATAGTGTCCAGAGGCTTGACTAGAATGTTCTCAGGAACCTACTATCCCGATCTGATATAATGATCTACGGGATCCCAAAATATACCCATACTCTTTCAAAGAAGAGTTTGGCAGTGTCCTCTACCATGATACTCTTCTTGCAGGCTGTCAAAATAGCCATCTTAGAAAATATGTCCACACCGCAAATACACAATCATTACCATGCTTGGTAGAAGGGAGGCTAGGCATATATTCCATGGACATGGATTCCCACAGCTGGCTGGGAGTAGGCAGAGGAGTGTATAGGCCTTGCTTCTTGATGGTTGGCTTGGTGATGGCACAGACAGTGCAAGATCTAATATATTTCCCAACATCATGTCGAAGTTTGCGCCAATAAAAGTACTTTTGTAGTACAACCATAGTTTTCTCCACACGAAAGTGTCCTACGACCCAACTGTAGTGCACCTCCCAAATCAACTTGGCACGCTCGTTTTAAGGAACACAAAGGTGGCCCGGGTAGCATAATAGTGCATCCTCAAGGTGGAAATTAGTAAAATTTTTGCCAGCTACTAGCATCTGGTATGTAGAGGAAAATTCTAGATCATTTTTGTATAGTTGCAGCCATCCAGAGGTCTTGTGATGACAAGAGTTGAGAACAATAGTTAGTGCTGAAACTGGGGGGGAGCTGAGGCATTCTGCAACATGATTAGTGCTGCCCTTTTTGTATTTAAAGTTCAAGTGGAATTGTTGCAGATATGTAGACCACTTCTGATGGTGATTGTTTTGCAGCTTCCCCTATGTCTGTATAAACTGAAGAGGCCGGTGATCAATGTGGATGACCATCTCCTTCCCCATAATGTAGTTCTTCCATTGTCGGCAAGCCTGCATGATGGAATACATATGTTTATCATAGGTGGGGTACTTCTTAATTGTATCAGAAAGTGTCTCACTATGGTAGGCCATTGGATGCCCGTGATGGGTGAGGATTGTACCAATATCATAGTTTGAGGTGTTTGTCTCAATTTCAAATGGTTGCTACAGGTCTAGCGGTGTGAGTATTGGTGCAGAGCAGAGGCGACGCTTCAACTCAATGAATGACTTTTGTTGGGACTCGAACCAGGGAAAAATTTCTTTCGCCCTACCATTAGCAATCCAACTCAAAGGCCAAGTGATATGGGAGAATCCCAACATGAAGTTCTAATAGAAATTTGCAAGGCCTAAAAAGCTACGAAGCTCTGTTAGAGTGGTCAGGGCTGGCCTATCCAAAATGACTTGGATATTGGTCGGGCCCACATGCACGCCACACTCATCTATGATGTAACCCAAGTATTGGACCTCGATCATGCCAAAAGTGCATTTATCCAAGTTGGCACACAATTTTTGCTACCAAAGGGTTTTAAGGATTTTCTGAATGTGTTGCAAGTGTTCTTCCCAACTCTTTGTTGAAGATGAGGATGGCGTCTAAATAAACCACCACAAACGAGTTGGTGAAGGGTCGAAAGATGTCATCCATTAGGCTCGTAAAAGTGGTAGGGGAATTTGTCAACCCGAAGGGCATAACTAACCATTCAAAAAGGCCTTCCTTGGATTTAAAGGTGATCTTCCATACATTTTGTGGGCTCTATTAGAACCTGGTGATATCCAGACTTCAGATTGATCTTGCTGAAATACATCGCCCCCTTGAGTTGGTCCAGTATGTCATCAATCTGTGGGATTAGATACCTATTCATGAGAGTGATTTTTTTTAGTGTCGATAATCAATGCAGAGGCTCCATGTCCCATCCTTCTTCTACACAAGTACAATCAGGCTCCCACAAGGCGAGGAACTTGGTCGGATGTGCCCTTTTTGTAGCAACTCCTAGATTTTCTGCTTGATCTCTTCATTTTCCAGAATGGAGCGGTGATATATCGTCCCGTTGGGTAGAGGTGCTCCGGGAGTCAGATCAATTAAATGATTGACCTTACAAAGTAAAGGTACCCCTATGGGTGAGGAGAATATGTCCCTATATTCTTCCACAACCGTATCCACCTGCTTCTGCTGCTTGGAGGAACCCTTCACGGGGGCCATGGATGTGGCTACGACCCCCCCCTTACTTTGAGAGTGAATAAGAAAGAAAACAAATTTCCCAGTTTGGGAGATGACCTTATTGCATTGCTTAGCATAGATCAAAGAGATGGTGGTAGGTGGGGCTACCTCTAGTATCTTGTATAACTTATTACCCAACAAAATAATAACAGAGCGAGGTCTAGACTCATATACAACATGCTTCTTCCATAAGTATGGTTGTCCTAAGAATACATCGCAAACTTCAACAGGAGCAACATTACACGATACCTCATCTGTGAAGGGCTTGATGTTGTAGGGAAGGTGGCAATGTTGGCTGATGTGGAGATCTCGTCCTTGGTGAAGCCACCTGATGGTGTATGACTGCGTATGTTTTATAGTTGGTAGGCCCAACCGCTTCACGACCTTTGTTGAAATAGGCTCTTTTGGCTTCCACTGTCGAAAATAAACTACAACGAAGAACCCTTCACCCACATTTGTGAGTGGAGTAGGCACTCCCCCTCTTCTGGATCTTCAAGTTCAATCTTCTAGATCTTGGTGGTGACCACAGTGGCACTGGGCTCTGCATCAATGATCTACTTCCCTTTGTCGCTTCCCTTGTTAGGTTCTATCTCAGAGTTGGAACATGCATCAAACTCATAAGCCTTCATCTCGGCCAGCAGTGACTGCTTGGCCCAACACTCAATTGTGTTGTGAGTAGAGCTCTTATGGAACTCACACCACTTTTCTATGTTCTTATTTTTCTTCGTGGTGTTATTCTTTGCTTGCGGCTTCGACGGGTTATCTTGGTTCACCATGCCTTGGCTTTGACCTTTGCTCTGTAGTTTGGGGGCGCCTTTCCCTTACTTCAGATTCGAAGATCCAAAGTCTCGATTTTCTTGTTTAAGCTTTTGTTCAATCTTGACAATGTATCGATACCTCGTGCCGAGCGAGGAGACGTCCAAGAACTCCATCTCATCTAGGATGTACCTTTGTATGTAGCCATGGTACCTGAGTACCAAATTTTTCTCAGAATCTTTGATACCCAACTTCTTGTGAAGGGTATGAAAAACATTGGTAAATTCTGGCAAGTCTTGGTCCCTTCCTGTCATAGTGTGGTCCACTTTATGTATTTATCCTCATACTCCCAATAAGGTAGTACTGCTCCTTGATGGCATCCTGGAACGAATCCCAAGTGGGTGCGAGTGAAAACAGTGAGGGCGTACTTTCATCCTTCTGCTCACAGTAAGTTTCCCACCAATCCTTGACGTGGGGGGTGGCTTTGAGAAGAGAAAAAGTAATCTTTTCTTGGTTGAAAAAATCATGGACAGAAAAATATCCTTCTAGCAGATTTAACCATTTATCTACGGCATTTACGTCTATCTGACCCTCAAATATGGGAATGTCAAAGTTAACTTGTACCTTAAAGGTTATTGTTGGGTCCCTATAATACTAGTGATTACCCCATTACTATTGTAGTTGTACCCCTTATTAATATTGTTGTGCCCCTATTGTCCCCCATATTGTTATTACTAGGCCCCATAGAATCCCTCTATTGTTATTTTTGTGGCTTTATATTATTATTGTTAGGTCGGCTGGGTTATATTGTGACTCCTTAGACTCCTATATTTAGAAAGGAGGTTTTATCATTTGAATCATCCAAGAATTGTTCATTTATGTAATGTAAAGGAGGTTTCCCCCTCGAAGAGGCTGAATTCTAAGGCATTGATCTATCTTTTCTATCTTTTCTTGAGTTGGTTTCATAACACTATGGAAGATGGTGATGCAGAATGATATAGCAAAAAGCCACGCGTGTAGTTAGGAGGGATCAATAATGGTGTAGAAGTCAAAGCCTTTTTCAAGGTGTCAAATGATCTATGAGCCTGATCATCCCATAAAAAGGCAACTCCTTTCTTTATTCAGCACATGAAACCATTCTTCAGTTCCGCATAGTTAAAGATAAATAATTGCAAGAATTTTGCCTTCCCATGCAAAGAATGGAGCTTGAGAATGGATTGTGGAGGTGTTAATTTCAGGATTGCCTCGACCTTAGTGGGATCAACTTGAATCTCACGTTTTGAAACTATGAAACCAAGGAGGCGGTCAAACTCGAAGAAGAAAATGAACATGTGTGGATTCATATGGATGTGATAAAATTGACACCTAAGAAAAATATCTAGAAGATGAGCTAGGTGATCCTAATGGTTCTTCCAGTGAGTAGGAAGGTCATCCAAATAGGCTTGCACAACCTGTCTGATATCATGAAGGGCATAGTCCATAGAGCTTTAAAAATTTTCTCCTACATTCTTAAGACCAAAGAGAATCTTTTGATAAATAAATGTACCCCAAGGACAAATAAAAGTGGTCTTGTGTTGATCGGTTGGCTTGAAAGCAATTTGGTTACAGCTAAAGAAACCGTCCACAAAGGAAAAAGTGTGGCAACCAACGCAGTCACGGATAACCTAGTTAATGAAAGGTGTTGGATAATTATGTTTTGGACAAGAAATAGTTAAATTGAATTAATAAATGCATATAAAAAAGGTTCCCTACTTCTTATTGACAAGTACTACGTTAGATACCCATTTCGTTAATGGAACGGGGTAGATGAAACTGGTTTTGAGTAAATTTTCAATTTTTTCTTTGATGGCAACAAATTTATAGGGGTGGAATAATCCTAATGGATATTGGTGGCCACCCACCTATCCCACTTGGACCCCTACAAATTTCTCTTTCAGTTTTTTAGTTTCCTTAATTGTAGCACAGTTTACTATTTTTAGCATTTTTTCGAGTCCTGAACTTCCGAAGCCGTTTTGAGGCCCTAAACTACATTTTCTGGGAAAACTGGGAAGCAACGTGGATCCAAGGACTGATGTTTCTCATCCCAAAGTTGTATTCCTCAAATAGATCTTTCTAACGAGGTATTTTGCACGTCAAACGGAGATCATATGCCAAAGTTATAACCCTGGGAACTTGATGTACCAATTTACTCAAAATAGGGCCCATAGTTTGGCGCTTCATCTCCTAGGGTTAGGTTTTTGGATGTTTAGGGTTTCCATTCTTTCTCAACAATAAATAGGCCTTTGAACCTCATTGTAAGACAGTTCAGAGGCATGTGCTGTTGAGCCTTGCAATAATTATGTATTTACTCTTGATTATTGTCTTTTTCCTCCTTTCTTATCCATTTTGTGCCATGATATAATAACATATTGATAGGATTTTGATAAGGAATGAATGAAACTGCTCTTGATATGATTTGACCAGCTAAACCAACTCTCATTAATTTTTATGTAGAAAAACAACAGATGGAATAGTTGTTGTTCCAAAGTCGGAACAGCAAAAGCTAATCAAGGGAAATGAGACGTGTTGTGTGCAGTCAAACCAAGGAAAAAATCTAGAAGATTAGCACAAGATAGAAGAATTGTCTGAAGATAGCATTTAGTTGTGAATCCCTTAGCATATCTTGATCCTGAGGGATCACATTTATCTTTTTCCTTTTGACTATAAAAGGGAAAACTGGAGAGGGATCTCTCGTCTTTTACTTAGATTGTAATTTTAATTTACAGAAGCATGACTCTGAAGAACAAGATCGTATTGTAATGACAAATGACTTTGATGATTAATATAAAACTTGCATTGATGTTCATTCAGATATTCTAAAGTAGCTAAGTAGTATTCACTGGTGGCTAGGGCCCAGTCTCTAGTGGATCTTACTGTTGTTCCTTGTTTTATGCTTTTTCTATTTCCTGTAAGTTTATTCTGCTTTACAGCTTTGTAGTTGATTTATTTTTGTTGAATCAGATTTCTGGTATTCATTTCATTAATGCACAATCCTAGTTGGCTTTATTTAATTCATGTCGTGGATTGAATTAGTTATCAGTTAAAGAATCATTTCTGATTAATTAAAGAATAGAGCGTTATTGATTAAATTATTTCCTTCTATCCAGTAGTTTAAGTCTATTTGAAAGAGCTCAGTTAATGCTACGGTGCTCTCGGTTGATTATCATTCGAATTGGTTGATTAAGATTGAATTATGGTTTTGTTTGAGATTGAGTCATGATGCTTAGATGAATTGTTTCCCTTAAAGTTACAAGCTTGAGATTTATGATTGCATCCATTTACTCTTGTATTGAATTTAATAACTTATTTTAAAGCATTACTCTCTGGATTTATAGCTTGCACATATTGTGTACACTCTTGGAATAAAAAGACTTACCCAGGTTGATAATTAATGTGAGGCAATTAGGAGTTTTAAAAGACACCTTTTAGCATCCAACATTTTGGCGTCGTTGCCAGGGACAATGTTGCCATTTTATGAAGAGTGATGTTTGTCTATTGAGAGATAATTGGGTATTAAAAACGAGAGGTAAGAACCTGCGTAACAAGAGAGTAAAATGCCTGCTCCTCTGCCCGCTTTCCAGTAGAATTGCGTAGGAATTTAAGGTAGAAATTAACATTTGTATTTTTGTATGAATGACTAAGAAGAAAAGACCATAAAAATATATAATTCCTCCTCCCAAACCTGAAAAATCTAAGGGACCAGTGACCCTTGGACTATAAACCTTTATTGACGAAATCATTAGAAAAGTTGAGTCTTAGTCATCAATAGGGCCCCAAACTATTGTTACTAGACAACCTAATGTTTCCCTTCAAGCCACAGGATCACCATCTGTAGCTAACGTTGAGATTCACAGTAAGACTGAAGGGTCTGAATAGAGTTTTCAAGATATTGAAAATTCACAGCCATGCCCTTCATAAGAAGGGAATTCTTGCAACCTCCGTGAATGAGAAGGAGAAACAGGTAATCCTGAAATTAAATCATTATAACTTCGATCTCTTGAAAAAGTGATTAAGAAGAGGACATCCAGTGTTCTGGATCGAGGTAGCACTGTTAGAATCATTCTAGCCTCTTCTAAACATCCTAGCAACAACTCTCCAGCTCCAGAGATCCCTGAAGAATATTGGCATATTTTTTACCAAATGGCCAATAATCAACGACAACCCAAAACCTCTACGTTACAATACCCTATTGTGGACACAACTGTCAATGCCCCCATGAAAGCTATCCCATTACATAATATTCCTACCTTTCATGGGCTAACTTCAGAAGACTCTGATGCATTCCTTTTCGAATTTGATGTCCTATGTAGGGGTTATGAGATTACACCACCGACCCCCAGAAGCTGAAACTGTTCCCCTCTACTCTAAAGGGAGTAGCCCTACGTTGGTTTATGGGACTTGGTGGAGGTACCATCAACGACTGGGAACAGATGAAAACATCCTTCCTTAAAAATTACCAAGATTATTGCCGAAGTAGAGAACTAAAAGATGAAATCTTTCAAA
Organism: Pinus taeda; assembly: GCA_000404065.3. NCBI lineage: Eukaryota > Viridiplantae > Streptophyta > Pinopsida > Pinales > Pinaceae > Pinus > Pinus taeda. The sequence continues at coordinate 174,783 of APFE030156254.1, forward strand.
TGGTAGATAAGCGTAACGAGACTCTAGAAGAATATGTGGAGTGTTTTCAATATAATCTGAAAATATCTCCTTATGCAAATCTTCCTGATAATGTTCTAAAAACCACAATGATTAAAGGTATGAAATACCAATGGGTAGAAATACTGAATATAATTGGCAAGGGTGATATTTATCAAGAAGATTATGACAATATTATAGACTTGTGCATCAAGTGCTCCAATGGCAATACAAGGCTAAAACCAGCTAGATGCGATGCGATCACCAGAGACACAAAGCCTCAAGAGGAAGCATTACAAGAGTTGAAATCGACAATCTATTGGAAGATTTCAAGATTGGTATCCTGGGGACCCTGATGACACAATTGGATATCATGCAAGCTAAATGAAAGCAGGCCGAAGCAGAATAAAACCTGGCTATTTTCTGTCCTCATTGGAGAAAGAAACACACTCGTAAAGAATGCCCGATAGATATGATACAGACATGTGCCATATGCACTAAGGAGCATGCCACGGAAAGTTTCCCATCACTCCCAGGATTAAAAGTAGCCTTCAAGGAAGTGGAAGAAGAAGTGGAACCAGTATATCTGCTGAATCAACATCATCAGCAAGCACGTCAAACAAGTATTTCCACTGATCCATCTTCATTCTTTCCTCCCTTGCAATATAATTCTCAGCAATATTCAGGGGCATCATGGTAGAACCAGCCACCTTTTTCTACTTTTCCACCTCAAAAATTTTCTATGCCACCACGACCCAACGAATTAAATCCAAACAATAATTGGCCAAATCCCTCTTACCCTCCACCATTCTGGCAGAATAATCCTTATTCATCTCAATGGTCCCCTTCCACCTCACAAAATTAGAACTGGCAATCAAATTGGCAAAGATCCATGAACCAACCTATGGGGACAGTTCCTCTGTCTCAACCAACTTTACCAGCACCTTACATGCTTCAGCAAAATCCTCAATCTAATATACGGCCGCAACTCCAAGCTCAACCCAACCCAAATCCCAACAACAGACCAATCCAATCAGTACAAATTATTGAGGGTCTTGACCCTAAAGCTGAGTTGAGAGAGTGTAATGAACTCAAGTTAAGATCAGGACGCATAATTTCTCCAAACGAGGATACAAATCTGCAACCTAAAGAACCACACCCAAATAAGCCTTTGACTGTAGATGATCAACAAGGGGAAGATACAGTCAGGAAAAAAACTCCTGAACAGATCATAACTACTTCCCCACCATTACCAGAAAGATTGATGATACTACGCCCAATTGAGTACCCCAACTTTGATCTTCTGGGTGAACTCAAGAATATCTGTATAAAAATACCCCTCCTCTAGGCTATTCAAGACATTCCAATATATGCCAAAACTATTAAAGAATTGTGTATAAAGAAGTTTGTGAGGAAAACAAAAATAACCCCAACTGTCCATGTTGTCGGGACTTTGTCTGATTTATAACTAGGCAAAGAGACACCTGTAAAATATGAAGACCTGAGAAACCCCATTGTCACAGTACAGATAAATGGCCACTCTTTTCCAAATTATTTAGTTGATTTAGGGGCAGACATTAACATTCTCACAACAACAACTTGCGAAATGCTTGGAATCACAGCCTTGGAACCAATAAATACCTTGTTGGAACTTGCTAACCGCTCAGTCATTAGGTCAGAAGGAACATTACCGGATGTGATGGTTTCTGTAGACACTTGGGAATATCCAATATATTTTTTGATTATTAACCCTAGGAACTGGCTAGATGGACATCCCTTAATTTTAGGAAGGCCTTGGCTAGCAACCATCGATGCTTATATCAGCTGCTGGACAGGCAGTATGACCATAACTAGAGGGAATGATGTGAAGAATTTATCCTTATACTCTCCTACTCAGCCAAGCCTAACCATTGTAAAAATTAGGAAGCAACCTATAACATATTTAACATAAAATATTCGGTTACCATTGACTATGGCAGATGCCCTTGAATTTAAAAACCAAACAGAAGATGATGTCATTAATACTTTTATCAATCACCCTTCTACAGTGTCTAGTTTGAAATGTCACATGATTAAAGTAGTCCTTGACAATGAAATTGAAGAAGATTCCCTAAGAAATATCAATGACCAACCAATACCAACAACCATTGTCTATAATAGCAAACCTATCGAAATTGAGCTAGGGAAGATCCTGAACATTAACAATAATTTGAGTGATGACCAGCAACAAAAACTTATTCAAGTCCTTAGGAAATATAAAGGGGATTTTGCTTGGGATTACCTAGACATGAAAGGGATTGACCCTCAGTTATGCATGCACCACATTTACACTGAAAAAGATGCAAGACCCATTCGACAACCTCAGTGTAGATTAAATCCTCACTTAAAGGATATTGTTAAAGAAGAACTTAAAAAACTATTAGATGTGAATTTTATCTATCCTATATCTGACAATTAATGGGTTTCTCCATTAGTTGTGGTTACCAGAAAGAATGGGAAGTGGCGGATATGCATTGACTATAGAGAACTCAACAAGGCAACGCAAAAATACCATTTTCCCCTTCCATTCATCGATCCGGCCCTAGATACACTGGCAGGGAAGAAATTCTTCTCTTTCCTAGATGGCTTCAGCAGCTACAACCAAATTCAGGTTGCCCCTGAAGACCAGGATAAAACTACTTTTACCTATCCGTGGGGAACATTTGCTTACAGGGTATTACATTTTGGATTGTGAAATGCACCTGCTACATTCCAAAGAGCCATTTTCAGTATTTTTGTAGACTTGATAAATGAAGGATTGGAAGTGTACATGGACAATTTCACACCCTATGGAGATGACTTTGAAGAGGCATTACAGACATTGGAGAAAGTCCTGGAGTGGAGTATTGCTACTAGGCTATGCTTAAGCCACGAGAAGTGCCATATGATGATGATAGAGGGCCTGATCCTGGGTCATTTCATTTCAACAACTGGAATTTAGGTAGGTCTAGCAAAAATACTAGTAATCCTCTTATTAGCTACTCCCTGCACTCAAACAGAGGTATGTAGTTTTCTGAGATTTGCAGGATATTATCGTAGATTTATAAAGAACTTCTCACAAATTTCTGCACCATTATATGCCTTAACAAGAAATATTGATTTTATATGGACTGACAAATGTGACATTGCCTTTACAGAGTTGAAACGACTACTATCAACAACACCAGTATTACGAGGCCTGAATTGGGATATACCATTCCAGATTTCATCATATGCATTAGATTCATCCATTGGAGTAGTTCTTGGCCAAGAAGAAGACAAGAAACCCTACGCTATATATTACATTAGCAAAAACTTAACTTCTGCTGAGTTGAATTACACAGTAACAGAGAAAGAGCTTTCAACTGTTATTTATGCTATTAACAAATTCAGACACTATATAACTGGATACCTTGTAGTTCTATATACTGATCACTCTACTATCAAATATTTAGCTAATAAACCCATTACGAATGGAAGAGTGACATGTTGGTTACTACTTTTGCAGGAATTTTACATAACTATAAAGGATCGAACAGGGAGGGAAAACCTTGTGGCAGATTTCCTCTCTCGAGTGCCAAGAACCGACGATGCAATGGCAGTAGAAGACCAGTTCCCAGATGAACACTTGTTTGTTGTGGCCGTAAAAACACCATGGTATGTAGATGTGGCGAATTACTTAGCAGTGGGAAAACTACCCAAACATCTGACACCCGGAGAAAGGATATTAATAGTGCAATGCAACACTCGGTTCTCCTGGATCGGAGGATACATTTTTCACACAGGGGCCGATATGCATATCCGCGTGTGTATCAGGGAAGACAAAATTTATGATATCTTAAAAGCCTTCCATGATGGACCTTGTGGTGGAAATTTTGTAGACTGCAGAACTGGACATAAAATTTTGCAAATGGGCTGCTATTGGCCCATGATTTTTAAGCATGCTAAGGGATTTCTCCAGGCATGCGATAGTTGCCAAAGGATGGGTTGCCTTGGTCAATCTAATGAGATGCCCCTGCATCCACAGGTGGTGATAGAACCCTTTGAGCGATGGGCATTAGATTTTATTGGGCTGATCAACCCACCATCCAATCAAAAATCATATATATTGGTTGCAACAGAATACGTGACAAAATGGGTGGAGGCAGTAGCATTGCTAAGAGCAATAGAGGAAACGATGATTAATTTTCTTTTCGAAATTTTTTTGTGATATGGCTTACATAGAGAAGGGATTACTGATGGGGGGCAAAATTTGTAGGCCACAAGATTGATGCTACACTAAAGAATCATCACATTATCCACAGAACTAACTCTCCGTATCACCCGCAGGCAAATGGGTAGGTGGAGAGTACCAACAAAGTAATTGAAGTTATTCTAATGATTCTCATCGCACAGATGAGACTAGGTGACTCGACTGTTAGAGGCCTTGTGGGTATATCGCACAACTTAGAGGAACACAACTGGATACTCTCCATATCAGTTGGTATTTGGTAAGGAACCCATTTTCCCCATAGAATTTGAGATACAAACACTAAGGATAGCCCAGGAAGTGGGACTAGATTTAACGGAAGCCCAGATTAACAGACTACAACAAATAAATGAATTAGATGAAATTTGGCTATTGGCTCTACAACTTACTGTACTCATTCAACAACAAAGAACCAAGTGGCATGATTCCGTGATTAAGAAAAAGACATTTCATGAGGGTGATTGGCCTCTTTTTTACGATTCCAGGTTTCAAGACTTCCCTGGTAAACTACAGACTAGATGGTTAGGCCCCTATGAAATAAAGGAAGTACATGACAATGGAACTCTTACATTGGCCACCATTGATGGGTCTGGTTTTTCCTTTAAAGCAAATGGACATCGGGTGTGCCTCTACCAAAAAACACTTACAAGAGAATCCTTTTACCAGCAAATACGCGAGGACTTCACCATGCAAATTCTAGCTGCATAAGGCAATCCTTCGGCAACTTCATTGTTGTAAAAAGTTATTTCGTTTTGTAAAACCTGTAAATATGATTGCTGATTTGATTTTCTGCTTTTTTTTTTGTTTGTTGTTCCCACTTCAGAATAACACTTTTTCGTTTTTGTTGTTCCCACTTCAAAACAACACTTTTTCATTTTTTGTTGTTCCCACTTCGAAACAACACTTTTTTTTTTGCTATTCCCACTTTGGAACAAAACTTTTTGTTTTTGTTGTTCCCACTTCGAAACAACACTTTTTGTTTTTGTTGTTCTCACTTTCGAATAACACTTTGTTTTTGTTGTTCCCACTTCGGAACAACAATTTTTCATTTATGTTGTTCCTAGTTCAGAACAAAACTTTAAGTTTTTTTTGTTCCCACTTCAGAACAACACTCTTCGTTTTTGTTGTTCCTACTTCGGAACAACACTTTTTGTTTTTGTTGTTCCCACTTTGGAACAACACATTTTGTTTTTTTGTTCCCACTTCGGAACAACACTTTTCATTTTTATTATTCCCACTTCAGAACAACACTTTTTTGTTTTCAATGTTCCCACTTCCGAACAACACTTTTTGTTTTTGTTGTTCCCACTTTGGAACAACACTTTTTGTTTTTGTTGTTCCAACTTCGGAACAACACTTTTTGTTTTTACTGTTCCCACTTTGGAACAACACTTTTTTGTTTTTTCTGTTCCCACTTCGAAACAACACTTTTTGTTTTTTCTGTTCCTACTTCGAAACAACACTCTTCATTTTTGTTGTTCCCACTTTTGAACAACACTTTTCATTTTTGTTGTTCCCATTTCGGAACAACACTTTTCGTTTTTGTTGTTCCCACTTCAGAACAACACTTTTTTTTTTGTTCCCACTTCTAAACAACACTTTTTGTTTTTGTTGTTCCCATTTCGGAACAACAATTTTCATTTTTGTTGTTCCCACTTCGGAACAACACTTTTGTTTTTGTTGTTTCCACTTTGGAACAACACTTTTTGTTTTTTTTATTCCCACTTCAGAACATCACTTTTTGTTTTCATTGTTCCCACTTCGGTACAACACTTTTTGTTTTTGTTGTTCCCACTTCGTAACAACACTTTTTGTTTTTGTTTTTCCCACTTTGGAATAACACTTTTTGTTTTTGTTGTTCCCACTTCGGAGCAACACTTTTTTGTTTTCGTTGTTCCCAATTTGGAACAACACTTTTCGTTTTTGTTGTTCCCACTTCAGAACAACACTTTTTGTTTTTGTTGTTCCCACTTCATAACAACACTTTTTTTTTTCATTGTTCCCACTTCAGAACAACACTTTTTGTTTTTTCTATTCCCACTTTGAAACACATTTTTTGTTTTTGTTGTTCCCACTTCAGAACAACACTTTTTCCTTTTTTCTGTTCCCACTTTAGAACAACACTTTCTCGTTTTTGTTGTTTCCACTTTGGAACAACACTTTTTGAATTTTTTTGTTGTTCCAACTTTGGAACAACACTTTTTGCATGTTTGTTATTCCAACTTTGGAACAACACTTTTTGTTGTTTGCTATTCAAATACCACCTTTTTCTCTTAGAGTGTTTTGTTGTTCCCACTTTTGAACCGCTATTGTTCCATCTTTGGAACAACATTTTTTCTTCTTGAAGTCGTGTGTTTTCTAGACAACACCCTTTTTCTTGCATTATTGTGATGTTGAACAACACTTGCAGAATTATTCCTAGCTCATCTCAACCCCATTTTTCTGATTCCCTTTCATGGCATGAAGTACAATAATTTTACGAGGACAAGAATTATGGATTCTATTGAAGCAGGTGAGTATAGATTTCTTTAACAAGACAACTTCTTGATGATAGATTTCTTTTTAAAAAAAGGGGGGACACAACTATTTATATATTACTTTACTGTATTGATTTCTGTTGTATATGATATTCATTGATCATCTTTACCATGATGGTTCCACCCCTACTGGTTATAATCCTCTCTATCTATTATAAGTGAGATTATGGGTATATTTTTTCTATTAACATATTCAACTTCTTCCACCATCCTTGCTCTTAAGGAGTACTGAGCCTCCCTCTATTTATTATAACAATGTGTAATAACAACAAAATTTTTGCCTATAGATAGAGGATAGGGGGTCTCATTAAGAGCTAGCCTACCATGTTCATAAGGATGTAGAAATGTGACATTCCCACTATGGCCAACACACCAGAGTTATGATCCAATGGATGGCTAAAATATCCTTGGAACAAGAGGTCTCATCACGAGCTGACCTGATCACTTTTGCTACTTCCCAGTGAATGGCAGTGTGGTCATTTGGTACCATGCCAGCACACTGATCTCTTTTGTAGAAACAACAATGGAATTTTCCAGCTATAAATTTAGGATCCTAGCTCATATGGGTTAAAAAGGAAACTCTGTCAAGGCTATGGACGCCTGCTAGCAACAGAAGCTCTGCTTATGGTATTGAAGTTCTATTTTCAACATCAATAATTATTATAATACCCTATTCTTACTTTTCCTTTTATCGGAAGAATTATTTCCCTAATTTCTCCCTACCTTGAACCTTTGTGCATGAGTTAATTTTTTTAATCAATCATATCATTTTCAACTGGAATATCATCAGCAAAGCATCATTTTATTGCATATTGTTGTCCTTTTTCCTTACCGCGTAACCTATCATCAACTAAAGCATCTTGTCTCTTATCAATAACCATCATTACACACCTCACTTTCATTATATCCATACCTTTTATAGTCCTTTCATTAATATACGTACTCTATCTCATATTAATGTTGTATCTTTCACCCTTGTATGTTATCGTCAGAACAACATTTCCTCATCCATTCGGTCGTAGGCAACCTCTCATCTTGAAGGAGGGAGGGGACCTCCATTACACTCATGCATGCGTTATAACTGTTTTATTGGATTTCATAGGTTGATATGGTACTCTATGATCATGCAACATGTGGCAAAATAATAGTCCTCGAATTAATTAATTCTCATAGAAATATCATTTAACATTGTAAAACTTAGATATTACAACTACTCGTTGTTCTATCTCTCCGTTTTTGTCTATTGATGTATTTTTTCCACTGCACTAATCCTTTAGTAGGAAGAACTCAAGCATTATGGGTGGTAAGACAGTGCGTCGAGAACCTTTAGTGCTCGAAGTTTCTGACAGAGCCAGGGAAATTCTGGTACGTGCAGGTTGGATATCATATTTCACAAGATTTCAGCCCCCTAGTGAGGAAATTGCTATTGAGTTTCTACAACATCTGCAGAATGGGAAATCCCTAGTGAGAGGTAGAAGAATCACAGTATCAGATGCTGTAATAGCTGAAGTATCTAGGTTACCGCCGGAAGGAACTATATGGCCAAAAAATACGTAATGTTCCAAGACACGATGGACATTTTCAGAGATGCAGACGAGGAATTAAGCAAGAAAGGCAAGGGCATACAACTGTTGAGCATTGGAAAAGGTATGTAATTACCACTTATTTCTCTATCTTTTCCTTTAAATCATAACTTCTTTACATTCTAAGATGGTCATATGTTAAAGGATTATGATAGAATTAAGGGGATTTGTGATTAATGTAAAATGACTAATTATTGTCTTTTTCTCTGCAGAAAGTGAAGAAAGTGGAGAATCACCATTCCGGAGGAAAAGACAAGGCAAAACCAACTGTTGTCCCTTTGGTAGGAAACCGCATCCAAACGAGGAAATCAAGATTGGAGCGCATGAACTAGGAAAAGGAAGAGAAACGTAGTATCAGCGCAAGAGGATGAAACGATAATCGAATATGAAAGATATGGTGAATCCCTCAGGATCCTTTGAACCTGAGCGATCTCTACCTCAAGGCTATCTGTATTTTTGGTATTTCCACCTAGCCATTATAAAAAGGGACAGCGCTGCTAGCCCAAGGGGCAGATTATTGTTGATTTATAGAATTTGCTATTGCAATATGAACTTTGATCATCGACTCTCTGTAAAGAGCGATAGCTGTAACTTTGTTTTTATGATTAATACATAAACTTCATTGCTGTTCCGTTATCTGATCCTAGAGTAACTGCAGCAGTGTGTCCCTGGTGGCTAAGGGCCCGGCCCTAGAGGATCACTTGCTTTCTATATCATTATTTTCCGATTACAGTCATGTGTGGAAAAATTTCCTTTACTTACTTTATTCAGTAATCTTTTGTTATTTAACGTTTCATTGACTTGCTCTATTATGTTGAATTTGTAATTGAATAGCAAGATTATTATTTGCAACTGAAAATGTTATGTTGTTCATTTTGAAATAATATTGCACTGTCTAATTTAGATATTGTTGTTCATTTAGCTACGGTTTAACAATAATTGTGATTGTTGTTCATTCGATCACTGTTCCATTACAACTGTAATTGTCGTTCTCTTATAACTGTGGTTAATGCTTATTATGTTAAAATAAGATTATTGATTCAATCATTCTAGATCTGTTGTGTGTTTACACTTGATTAAGTTTGTTGTTCAATATTTCGTAGACTTACTTAGGTTTGTTGTTCCTTCCTTAGATTGTTGTTCAATCCCTTTATTAGCCAAAGGTTTCTATTCAATTCCTTTCAGTTAAGTTTGTTGCGTAATTCATTCTTGTAGATTAAGCTTTGTTGTTCAATCTTTTCAATAGATTAGTTGTTGTTCCTTTTCTGTTAATCGAATTGTTATTTCCAGCATTTGCTTTGGTGTGAATAGAAAGATCTACATCTGTAGCGAACATTGACTACTGTTGTCTAGTTCCCAGTTTGGAGATATTGTCTTTGGTTGATTTTCATTTACATTAGTTTACAGGGGAAAGAGTTATCATTACCGCATCCTCGACTGATGATTGATGTAGTTTCTTGATTTAGTTGCAAAGCATTTAAGTTTCTTGCCATTACATTCAGAGTTTATTTCTAGCATTTGTTTACTTTTGTAAAGCACTATACTGCTAGCATTACTCTTGAACAAGTGACTACCTTCTACTGAGTACACTCTTGAGATAAAAAATTTTATCTGGATTGATTATTAATGTAGGGTAAATAGGGGTTAAAAAGACCCTTTTTACTGCTCAAGATTTTGGCGCCGTTGTCGGGGAGAGTGTAGCCATTTATTTCTTTTGAAAAGAGAGTAGTGTAAGTACTTGCTAGGAGATAGTTGGGTTTTAAAAATGGAAGGTAAGTACCTATACGGAGCATGTAACAGCCCTGCTCCGCCGCTCGCTTTCCTGCAGATTTGTTGTTATTTTGGGTAGAAATAAGTATTTGATTTATGTGCATGACTAAGCAAAAAAAATCCTGAAAAGAATCTTAAACCACTACCCAAGCCTGATAAAGCTAAGGGGCTGGTGACCCTTGGCCGATCAACCTTTATAAACGAATTTCTTAAAAATCAAAATCTCACACTTCAGTAGGACCTAGAAAAGTTGCTTCTAGACAACCTACTAGTTCCCTTCAGGCCATAGAATCACCATCTGTAGCCTTTGTTGAGGTGCATAACTAAACAGAGGAGCAATATTTTCAAGAAATTGAGAATTCTAGCCCAAAATCATTACAAGAAGGGAACCTCAGTAATCTCTATGAAGGAAGAGGAGAAATAGGGGAAACTAAAGAACTAAGATCTCCTCTTGGAATAGTTAAGCCATTAAGCAGCTCAGGTAAGGGAAGTACTATAAAAATCGCCCAGAACGAAGCTAAAGAACCCAAAGAGCTAAAATCCCCTCAGACATTAGATCAACAAGGAACTCTCTTCATCCCAGACAAAGGAAGTGTTGTTAAGGCCATTCCTGCTCCTTCTAGCCAGCCCAGGAATACCCTCCTAGAAATCCCATAAGGTTATTGGCACATATTTGACCAAATGGCCTAGAACCAAAAAAACCCCCAAACCTCTACACTGAAATATCTCATTGTAGATACTGCAGTTAATGCATCTACGAAGGCCATTCCTTTCCAGCATATCCCTACATTCCATGGCCTAACATCGAAAGATCGCGACACACTTTTGTTTGAATTCAATGTGTTATGCAGGGGATACGACTATACCACCGATCCCCAAAAGCTGAAATTATTTCCCTCTACATTAAAATGGGCTGCTTTACGATGGTTTATGGGGTTAGGTGGAGGTGTTATAAATGACTAGGATCAGATGAGAGGTGTTTTTCTGAAAAAATATCAAGATTATTGTAGGTCTAGAGAGTTAAAGGATGAAATATTTGAGATGGTAGCTAGACCTAATGAGACACTAGAAGAATATGTTGAACATTTTCGGTATAATCTTCAAAGGTCTCCTTATGCATCATTACCCTTAGCTGACAATGTATTAAAACCAACATTAATTAAAGGCATGAAGGAACAATGGGTTGAAACACTAAATATTATGGGAAAAGGAGACATTTATCAAGAAAAATTCGTTGACATTATTGACTTATGTATCAGGAGTTTGCGAGGTAGCACAAAGCTAAAACCAGTGGAGGATGATAGGTTCACAAAGGACAACAAGATATCTGGAGAAGGAGTAACCCGCGCAAAAATTAGAAATTTACTAGAGAATTTCAAAACTGATATATTGGGGACTCTAACAACGTAGCTCGATATTATGCAAGAAAAATAGAAACAAGTATAAGTAGAGAAAAATCTGGCAATATTCAACCCCAGATACAGAAAGAAACACAGCCACAAAAAGTGCCCACTAAATGCAATTCAAGTTTGCGCTATCTGTACAAAATATCACTCCATAGAGAACTGTCCCTCACTTCCTGTTTTGAAAGAAATATACAAAGAAGCGGAAGAATAATCAGAACCGACGTACCTACTTAATCAGCGTCGTTAATGGCAGCCAGGACAATCAGGTATGTCCTCTGATCTGTCTTCTTCTTTCCAATATCCACAATATCAAGCTCAACAATATAATACAATGTGGCAAAATCAACCTCCCTTTTCAAACTGGTCACAACAACCATTTCCTTCATCATCTCCATGGCCGAATCAAACAAGCCAACTTAATTGGCCAAATTTTCCCTACATTCCACCATATTGGCAAAACAATGCATATCCAACACAATGGTCCCCTCCCACTTCGTAGAGTCAAGCCTGGAAATTTCCATATTAGTTACAATTTTTAATAAACTAATAACGTAAACAACATCTATAAGTTTTTCGTTTATATAATTTAAGGTATGATAACTAACTCCCATTAAATTATCAATTTGACTTTTTGACTGCAGTCCCTAAGTCAAAATTAACCTTTGATCAAGATAGCCGTTAGAGGCTCTGCTTAGACTATTTAAGCATGCAAAGCTAGATCTGTTTCTTCAACTTGTCCTGATGATGAACCACACTAGTTGGTTCGAAACGCGTCAACAAATTTATGTCTACATGTGATTTACGCCAAAGTTATTCTTTCAACTATTATGGATCACAGAAGCCTCAATTCAACTAGAGTCAAGCCTGGCAGACAAACTGGCAAAGACCAATGAATTAGCCAGTAGGAACCATTCCACTCCCTCAACCTACACTGCCAGTGGCATATGCACTACAACAAAATCCCCAGTCCAACTTAAGACCGCAACTCCCAGCCCAACCCAACTCGAACCCAAATAACAAACTGGTTCAATCCATTTAAATAATCGAAACACAAGAACTAGAAACTGATCTATGGGAGTGCAATGACCTTCAATTAAGGTCTGGGCACATTATAGAAACTGAGGGAGATAAAAATGTTCAAGTTGAAAATCAGTTACCCACAGAACAACCATTACAAGAAGAAGATGTGGTCAGATAACAGACTCATGACCAAGCAACCACATCTTCTCCCCCATTCCCAGAATGATTAATCATGCCGTGCCCTATTGAACATCCTAAATTTGATATTCTGGGAGAACTAAAGAATTTGTATATACATATCCCACTCCTCCAAGCTATCTAAGATATCCCAATATATGAAAAAACCATCAAAGAGATATGTATAAAAAAACCAAGGAGGAGAATAACAAATAACCCAACAGTCCAAGTAGTTGGCACGTTATCTGATCTGTTATCAGGAAGAGAAGCACCTGTCAAATATGAAGACCCAGGGCATCCAATAGTGACAATGCAAATCAATGGACAAACCTTTTAAAATGCCCTAATTGATTTAGGGGCTGCAATTAATATTTTAATAAGCACTACTTGTCAAAAATTGGGCATTACATCAGTATAACCAACCTCCACCTTATCAGAACTGGCTGACCGATCATTAGTTAGGCCAGAGGGTACACTACACAATGTAATGGTATCAGTAGATTCCTAGGAATATCCTGTTGACTTTCTGATAATAAACCGCAAAAACCAACTCGAAGTTAACTTTAGGTAGACCTTGGCTTGTGACTGCTTATGCTTACATTGGCTGCTGATAAGGCAGTATGACCATAACTAGAGGGAGTAACATCAAGAATCTAGCTTTATACCCTCCAGCCTAGCCAAGTGTAACAATAATAAAAAATAACAAACATCTTGTATCATACCTCACAGAAAACATTAAGTCCCCATTAACCATAGAAGATTCCCTCGATTTTAAAGATCAAACAGAGGATGATGTTATTAACAACTTCATTAACCAAGCTGAATCTAGATCCCATGTACAATGTCACATGCTAGAGGCAACATTTTACAATGAACTAGAAGAAGATCCTCTCAAAGACACTCATGCTCAAACAATACCCACTACCTTTGTTTCAAACAACAAAATTATAGAGATTGAGCCAGGAAAAACCTTGAACATCAATAATAACCTGACTCCTGAACAAGAAGAAAAGCTAGTCCAACTATTAAGAAAATATAAGGAAGCTTTTACATAGGATTATCCAGACATGAAACGAATTGATTCCTAGCTGTGTACGCACCAAATTTATACAAAAAAAGATGTGAGACCCGTTCGCCAACCCCAACAGAGACTCAACCCTCACCTGAAAGACATTGTGAAAGCTGAATTACAAAAACTTTTGGATGTAAACTTTATTTATCCAATCTCCAATAGCAAGTGGTTTTCTCCACTAATAGTGGTGCCAAAGAAGAATGGGAAGTGGAGGATTTGTGTAGATTATAGAGAATTAAACAAAGAAACCCAGAAAGACAACTTTCCCCCTCCATTCATTGATCAGGTATTAGACACATTAGCAGGAAAGAAATTCTTTTCTTACTTGGATGGCTTCAGTGGATACAATCAGATTTAGATTGCCCTTGAAGACCAGGACAAAGCTACTTTTACCTGTCCTTGGGGAACATTTGCCTATAGAGTCCTACCCTTTGGCCTATGCAATGTCCCTACCACATTTGAGAGGTCCATTATCAGCATATTTTCATATTTAATAAATGAATGGCTCGAAGTATATATGGACGATTTCACACCATACAGAGATGATTTTGACCTAGCACTAGACACATTAGAAAAGGTGTTGCAACGATGTATCGCCACCAGGCTCTGCTTGAGCCATGAAAAGTGTTATATGATGATGACTGAAGGACTCATCTTAGATCATTATATCTCAGTGGCTGGAATACAGGTAGATCCAGCCAAAATTCAAATAATTTTGTTAATACCTACTCCTACCACACAGACAGAGGTACGCAGTTTTCTTGGATTTTTTGGTTATTATAGGAGATTTATAGAACATTTTTCTCAAATAGTTGCACCTCTATATTCACTAACAGTGAATGTTGATTTTTTTTGGACAGATAAATGTGACCGTGCTTTTGAGGATCTGAAAAAGTTTGTGTTAACCACTCCAGTGCTCAGAGGCCCAAATTGGGACCTACCATTTCAAATTTCATTAGAAGCTTCGGACACAGCTATTGGAGCAGTCCTTGGGTAGGAAGAAGACAAAAAACCATATGTAATCTATTATATTAGCAAGAATTTGTCTCCTGTTAAGCTAAACTATACTGTTACTGAAAAAAGAATTTTTAACTGTAATACATGCTGTAAATAAATTTATGCATTATATCACTGGATATCATGTTGTTTTATATACAGATCACTCTGCCATAAAATATTTAGCAAATAAACCTATTACAAATGATAGAGTAACAAGATGGTTGATCTTATTGCAGGAATTTGACATCACAATAAAAGATCAACTTGGGAAAGAGAATCCCGTAGCTGACTTTCTCTCACGAATGCTGAAGCCAATGGACGCAGCAACATTCGAAGATCAATTCCCAGATGAACATTTGTTTGTTGTTACTGTCAAGACACCCTGGTATGCTGATGTTGAAAATTATTTAGTAGTAGGAAAATCACCAAAGCATCTGACCCCCAATGAACGAAAACATATTGTGCAACGTAGTACTCGATTTTCTTGGATTGGGGGCTACCTATTTCATATAGGGGCAGATATGCACATCAGAAGATGTGTCCGTGAAAATGAAATATTTGACATTCTGAAAGCCTGTCATGACGGACCGTGTGGTGTACATTACGCAGATCAAAGGACCGGTCACAAGGTTCTGCAAACAGGATATTACTGGCCCAAAATCTTTAAAGACATGAAGAATTTTTTTTAAGCTTGTGATAGTTGCCAAAGAGCAGGACACCCTAGATAATCCGACGAAATGCCTTTAAACCCACAGCTAGTAATGGAACCATTTGAGCATTGGGCACTTGATTTTGTTGGTCTGATCAATCCATCATCAAATCATAAAACATATATTCTAGTGGCAACAGAGTATGTGACCAAATGGGTTGAAGCAGAGGCACTTCCAAGGGCTACAGAGGAATCTGTGATTCATTTCCTATTCCAAATATTTGTGCGAAATGGCCTCCCAAGAGACATAATCACGGATAGAGGACCAAAGTTTGTAGGTAATAAAATCACTGCAATGTCAAAAAATTATCACATTCAGCACAAAATTATCACTTCGTATCACCCATAGGCAAATGGCCAATTAGAGAGCATGAATAAAGTGATAGAGGAAATATTAACAAAAGCCATTACATCACACAAGCACAAATGGGCTCCAAGATTGTCGAAAGCCTTGTGGGCATACCAAACAACGTGGAGAAACACCACCGGTTATTCACCATATCAACTAGTATTTGGAAAGGAACCCATCTTTATAATATAGTTCGAAATACAAACGTTAAGAACAACACAGGAGGTCGGTCTAAATTTAAATGAGGCCCAGACTAATAGATTAAAGAAAATTAACGAGCTAGATGAAATTAGGCTCTCGACTCTTCAACGCGCTGCATTAATCCAACAACAGAGAGAAAAATGGCACGACGCCCTAATCAAAAAGAAAATATTCCACGAAGAAGATTGAGCACTCCAATACGATTCCAGGTTTCAGGGTTTCCCGAGAAAACTTCAAACTTGCTGGCTTGGACCGTATGAAATCCAGAAAGTGCATGATAATGGCACCAGTACTTTGACTACTATTGACAGATTTGGACATACCTTTAAAGCAAATGGCCACTGAGTGCAACTATACCATAAACCACTTACTCGGGAATCCTTCTACCAACAACTCTGGGAAGATTCTGATATGCAAATTCTTCCTGAGGAAAATAATTCTTCCTCGACATCGGTTCACTAAGTAATTTCATTGCTTTTAAATTTTGTACATAACTTTTTCTTTTTTTTCTTGTATAGATTCAATTTTGTACAGATTTTTGAATTTTTGTATTTCTTTTTACATTTTGTTGTTCATTTCCGAAGGAACAACATTTCCACCTTTTTGTTATTCCTTTTTGAATGAACAGAACTTTTTTCATTTTGTTGTTCCTTTCCGAAGGAACAGCATTTTCATCGTTTTGCTGTTCCTTTTTCGAAGGAACAACACTTTTGCATTTTGTTGTTCCTTTCCGAAGGAACAACATTTTCGGCGTTTTGTTGTTCCTTTCCGAATGAACAACACTTTTACATTTTGTTGTTCGTTTCCAAAGGAACAACATTTCCACCGTTTTGTTTTTCCTTTCCGAAGGAACACCACTTTTTGCATTTTGCTATTCCTTTCCGAAGGAACTACATTTCCGCCTTTTTGTTGTTCCTTTTTGAAGAAACAACACTTTCACGTTTTGAAAGGAACAACACTTCTGCATTTTTGTTGTTCCTTTCCGAAAGAACAACACTTTTCATTTTTGTTGTTCCTTTCCGAAGGAATAGCATCTCTGCATTTTTGTTGTTCCTTTATGAAGAAACAACACTTTTGCATTTGGCTATTCCTTTCTGAAGGAACAACATTTCCGCCTTTTCTCTATTCCTTTCTAAAGGAACAACGCTTTCATGTTTTGTTGTTCCTTTTTGAAGGAACAACATTTCTGCATTTCTATTGTTCCTTTCCGAAGGAACAACACTTTTCGTTTTTTTTTGTTCCTTTCCGAAGGAACAACATCTCTACATTTTCGTTGTTGCTTTCCGAAGGAATAGCACTTTCGTTTTCTGTTGTTCCTTTCCGAAGGAACAACACTTTTGTTTTTTGTTGTTCCTTTCCGAAGGAACAACATTTCCGAATTTTTATTCGTGCTTACTTTATTTGCTGTTCCATCTAAGGAAAAACACTTTTTGAGTGCATTGTTTTTCTTTTTGGGTGTATGTGTGCTTCATCATTTGGAGGATTTTTGTGAAAGATGGTCATTTAAGGCACAACTATACAGTTATGTAAGAATACAAAAACTAGATGATACTGAAATCAGCAAACCAAAGAAAAATCGTTATTTTTAAAGAAATTGCTTTGAATTGATAACAGAAAAGAGGAAAGGACACAACTATTTATATCATTTTGCTGTCTTTATTTACACTAACACCAATTTGATTGATTATTTTTATCATGATGGTTCTTTCTAAATCCCCATAATTGTCTTTGATCATTATTATTGAATAAGAATAAGGGAATATTTTCCTCTATTAAGATGTTCAAACTTCTTCCACCATCCCTACTCTTAAGGAATCTTGAGCCACCCTCTATATATAAATAGGAAAGTGCTATATAAAAGAAAAGAAAAAAAAGAAAAGATACATATCTATATGATTACTAACATGATTTGTTAGATGAAGGATAGGGGGTCTCATCAAGAGCTAGACTACCATGATCATAAGGAAGAAAGTGAAGTGGCATTCCCACTGTGGTCACCACACCAGGGATATGATCCAAGAGGCATATCAGAAAAATAAAAATTCCTTGGAACAGGAGGTCTCATCACGAGCTAGCCTACCCACCTTTCACTCCTTCCTGGTGAATGGAATTGTGCTCCTTCCTAGAGAATGGCATTGTGATTCATCTAGTTACCAATCCAGCACAATGGCCTCCATTCTAACATCGCACAACATTTTCCTAAGCATACACAAAGGATTATGGTTCCAAGAGTGAAATAAGCAACTCTGTCAAGGTTACGGACACTTGTGGGCAACAAAGCTTTGTTGTTGGTATTGAAGTCATATTTTTCATACACCAATAGTCATTATAAACCCTTCTTGTTATATCTTTATAGTGATTTAAAATTAGATTACGTTATATAATCCTTTCGAAGCTTTTATACATGAAAATCATTTGTAAATCAATCATAATGGTTAAAGTATATAATGAATGCATAAGAACTTTTACTTACATCAGCTATCTTATCCTCTTTTTTTCGCATCATATCACGACATTTCCATATTTATTAGCAATTTCCATCGTAAGCCTCGATTTTAGTGATCCGCTCATTTTTGTAAACATGTCATGGATCTATACGATGTTCCTTTATTCCACTGTACAATTATAGTTCAACATGCTACTCCTTTATTTTCTAGCCGAGGATGGCCTTTCGCATTTTAGGGGGGTGTGGGTGATCTCCATAATTCACTCTCATTATTTGGAGATATTATGACTCCATCAAAACTTGGGAATAGCAAGTCTAATGGTATTGTATTTCCGAATATGCATGGCTTGTTGTTCCAATGCCATTTCTAGGTTTTGGCTATGTAAAAAATAACAGTGAGCTAAAGTTTGAACAACTTGCTGTTCCATCATCACCTCTGCGTTTTTTTAACAGTGAGCTAAAGTTTGAACAACTTGTTGTTCCATCCTCATCTCTGTGTTTTCTAATAGTGTGCTAAGCTTGAACAAAATGGGAAGCAGATCAATTCGCAGTGCACCACAGATGTTAATGGTCTCTGACGCTGCACGCGAAATATTAGTAAGGGCAGGATGGATAGCCTACCTTAACCATATACAACAGTCTAACGAGACGGTGGCAATTGAATTTCTACAGGAAGACCATTCCATGGGGAGGGGGAGACAAATAACAGTAACAGATGCGATAATTGTTGAAGTTTTGGGACTGCCAGTCATTGGACCAGTATGGACCCTGAAAAAGATGAGACTGCAAGACACTATAACCATCTTCCGGGATGAAGGGTAGAACCTTACTGTCAAAGGAAAAGGAGTCCTGTCGGCAACCCTGGGAGAGCCTTGGGCAGAA
Organism: Pinus taeda; assembly: GCA_000404065.3. Classification (NCBI taxonomy): domain Eukaryota; kingdom Viridiplantae; phylum Streptophyta; class Pinopsida; order Pinales; family Pinaceae; genus Pinus; species Pinus taeda. Next base: position 194,198 of record APFE030156254.1, read on the forward strand.
TTGGCCAGAATTGTCCAAAGCTACATCACTTGCGATAGTAGAAAAGATGTGGTAAGACCACACCATCTCAAATTGTTAGCTGTATTAAAACAAAAATGTGCTATGAATTTGCCTACGTACTTAAATTTTTTATTGCATGACGTTGCTCGAAGTATAAGAAAATCTCGCCATGTAGAATCAATAGTAAGCCATAACGGTTTAATTCGGCTGATAGTTAGTTGCAATCTCGCCCAACAGCAGAGTAGTTGGGAAGAATTGATTTTCTCAATGGATGGGGGACTAGCCTTGCTAGCCCCAAAACAAAAAAACATTGCTAGCACATCAATAAGACTGCAAAAATGAAGACACTCTATTAGATTGGGAAGAAGCAAAGGAATGCTGGGAAATTCCTAAGGAAATAGTAGCCAACCTATAGAAATACATGACTCAGAAGACGAGCAACCCCCACCACTTGAAAGAGGGGAAATGAAGAAGAGGAACTGAAAGAGGAAACTAAGCAATCCAGTCAAGAAGAAGGGGAGGAATTAAAGCAACCCAGCGAAATCCCATTGCAAAACCCTCTATAAGAAGATGAATTGGCCCAAATTTTGGCTAATATGGGTGAGTATGTCCAACCCTATAGCCCACTCAACCCCAATAGTGAAGAAGGGCCATAGGAACACTCTACTCATGACAAGAGTGCATATGAGGAGATGTGTGATGAGGAGGAAGAAGAAGGACAATCCCATGAACACTCTGCTCATGATAAGAGTGCATTTGGGGAGATGGGTGATGAGGAAAAAGAAGAAGGACAATCTTAGGAACCCTCTGCTCACAGTTAGAGTACACCCGAAGAAATCCATGAAGAAGAAGAAGAAGTAGAAGAAGAAGTCGCCCGGGAGACAACAGATCAACCCAAGGTTTTCACCCCTGAAAAACCTAATTAGTAGGATGAGAACACTGAAGAAGTGTTCCAAGCAGGAAACATGGAAATTGGCCAAGGCGAGGGTACAATCCCTGAAGAACAAAGCCCAGGCCCAAGAAAAGAAACAATTGTTCCTTCTAAGAAAATAAATGAAATCAAAAAGTTGCGAAAGGAACAACAGAGATTGCTTAATGTAATTAAACAACTTCGACAACAAATAAGTGTCCTCAAAATGGGGAAGAACTCAAAAATAACCCCTGGAGCAAATCATGTAACCACCCAGGCGAAACCCCATAAAAAGAAAATCAAAATGATTCAAGTCAAACCCGTTATTATTCACGACCGCAAGGAACAACATGTGGTTGTTACAAATGCAGAAGCACAAACAGACAACACACCAGTCTGTGATAAGGAAGTCCAGATAGAGGCATTGCCCTCTAGCATCATGACCAACCGGACAGCTCATGAGAAAGAAACACAGACTATAAAAACTAGACGTTGCAATAAGGAGATCCAGGTAGATCTCCAATCCAAAAATGTCATGATGGATAATGACCCGAGGATAGTGAAACTTCAAAAAGATTTGGCATAGGACCAACAAGCGATAGAAAAGCTCACAGAGGAAAATGTTCCTCAGGAGAAATATTAGAAGTTACAACAACAGGTAAAGAACATCAATGCATCAGAGAGTGAGGCCTTCGATGGATGGGGAAGGGCAGAGGAAAAAGTTAAAAAGGTAACCAATAGACTAGACACAGTTATGAATCAAATGGATACCTTATGTTCTTTGTATACTGATGTTCTAGCATGTAGGGCACCTGCCAAAAACTATGTTTTATTTTTTATGGAAAGATATTTACAGTTTAAAATTAAGGCTATTAAGGCAGAGGTGCCTATAGAGATAAAAACCATTGATGATTTCATAAATTGCTATAAGAATTACGGGGTGAAAGTCTAGTGATTGTTATGTGGGTTTTATTTGCATAATCTTGTGTTGGATGGAGAAATGGAAAATACCCCTAGCCCTTTTGTGGGTGATATCTAGCTTCAGGCCTTCATCTCTTTTGCTATCAACTAGATAAAGTGGCTTAAAGCCTACAATACCTTCCAGAGACAGGAGAACGGGTTAGATCTGTGGGTAAGGGGTGAACCTAGAAACCCGTTGCAACTGTGGAATAAGCATAGAAGCTTAATGAGAATGAAGGGTGTGATCCAGACATTGGGACCTATTCACACAACAATCATCTGGAAAGGGGTAGAATAATTCCTAACCATCAAAGACCTTGCCATAGCAGCAGCCAAATTTCGATACCAGAGTTCCAATCAGAATATCCAAAATAGAGAGCCATTCAATTGTGAAAATTTTAAGCTAGCTGTTGATCGCTTGGTCACCTATGGTGACCTCATCTTGAGAGAAGGCCCGTCTTGGTTAGGTTGTAGGTTTTGAAGTCCAATCATCTGGTATCATGCACCATAATAAAGGGCCCTATATGAATTGCCTAAAGCTCAGATAGGGCATATTTTTGAGGTCTTAGCTAGAAATCATGGTTTTAGACCACTGACTGAAAATCCTTCTCCAACCTATTCCCTAACTTCCTTGTATGTCAATTACAATGTTTTCATGAGGGCATGAAAAAGGATAAGCAGGGGGTGTGTTGAGCATTGGAAAAGGTATGTAATTACGACTTATTTCTTTATCTTTTCCTTTAAATCATAACTTCTTTACATTCTAAGATGGTCATATGTTAAAGGATTATGATAGAATTAAGGGGATTTGTGATTAATGTAAAATGACTAATTATTGTCTTTTTCTTGCAGAAAGTGAAGAAAGTGGAGAATCTCCATTCCAGAGGAAAAGACAAAGAAAAACCAACTGTTGTCCCTTTGATAAGAAACCGCATCCAGATGAGGAAATCAAAATCGGAGCGCATGGACCAAGTAAAGGAAGAAGAAATGTGGTATTAGCACAAGAGGACTAAATGATAACTGAAGATGAAAGATATGGCAAATCCCTCAAGATACTTTGATCCTGATGGATCCCTACCTCAAGGCTATCTGTATTTTTGGTATTTCCGATTGGCCATTATAAAAAGGGACAACGCTGCTAGCCCAAGGGGTGGATTATTGTTGATTTATAGAATTTGTTTTTGCAATCTGAACTTTGATAATCGACTCTCTGTAAAGAGCAATAGTTGTAACTCTGTTTTTATGATTAATACATAAACTTCATTGTTTTTCTGTTATCTGATCCTGGAGTAATCGCAACAGTGCGTCCCTAGTGGCTAAGGGCCCGACCCAAGAGGATCACTTGCTTTTTGTATCATTATTTTCCAATTACAGTCATGTGTGGTTTGATTTCCTTTACTTACTTTATTCAATAATCTTCTATTCCTTAACATTTCATTGACTTGCTCTGTTATGTTGAATTTGTAATTGAATAGCAAGATTATTATTTGCAACTGAAAATGTTATGTTGTTCATTTTGAAATAATATCACATTGTCTAATTCAGATATTGTTGTTCATTTATATATTGACACTGCTATTCATTTACAGATTGATATTGTTGTTCATTTAGCTACGGTTTACCTATAATTGTGATTTTTGTTCATTTGATTATTATTCCATTACAACTGCAATTTCCGTTCTCTTATAACTGCAGATAATGCTTATTATGCTAAAATAAGAGTATTGATTCAATCATTATTGATCCACTGTGTGTTTACACTTGATTAAGTTTGTTGTTCAATATTTCGTAGACTTACTTAGGTTTGTTGTTCCTTCCTTAGATTGTTGTTCAATCCATTTATTAGTCAAAGGTTGTTGTTCAATTCCTTTCGGTTAAGTTTGCTGCTTAATTCATTCCTGTAGATTAAGCTTTGTTGTTCGATATTTTCAACAGATTAGTTGTTGTTCCTTTTATGTTAATTGAATTGTTATTTCCAGCATTTGCTTTGGTGTGAATAGAAAGATCTACAACTGTAGCGAACATTGACTACTGTTGTCTAGTTCCTAGATTGGAGATATTGTCTTTGGCTGATTTTCATTTACATCAGTTTACAGGGGAAAGAGTTATCATTATTGCATCCTCGACTGATGGTTGTTGTAGTTTCTTGATTTAGTTGCAAAGTATTTAAGTTTCTTTCCATTACATTCAGAGTTTGTTTCCAGCATTTGTTTACTTTTGTAAAGCACTATACTGCTAGCATTATTCTTGAACAAGTGACTGCCTCAAACTGAGTACACTCTTGAGATAAAAAGTTGTACATAGATTGATAATTAATGTAGGGTAAATAGAGGTTAAAAATACCATTTTTATTGCTCAACAACAACCATCTTCTTTGGCAGAACCATGGCATGAGTTGGCAAGTGTTGTCCAGAGGTACATTACCTGTGATGGACGACGAGACGTGCTAAGACCATGACAATTCAAACTTTTAGATTTTTTAAAACTAAAGATCACTGTTAATCTGCCATCTTTCTTGAATCCATTGCTGCATGATATCGCTGATAGAATAAGACAGGCTAGGAACCTTGAAACCATAGTTAGCCACCATGGATTGATTAGAATAATTGTTAGCCATAACCTTGTTCAACAAAACTTAACTTGGGATGGTCTCATAGTGCCACTGGAGATTAGTCAAAACCCTGTAATTCAAAATCCTACAATCTTGGAGATAAGCCAGCAGAGCCTTGTTCTGAAAAGAAAAAGGACTACCTACTCAAACATTGAAACCCATAAGTGCAGGCAGTCTGCAAGGTTAACTCTAGCCTAGAGAATGTCTATAAATCCACAAGATAGCACCAACCATCCAGACGAGTTAGTATACAGGACTCTGAGTTGGAACCAGAGGAAGAACCTGAACAAGGGGAAGGATGTCATTAAGAATCAGAACCCGGGGAAGAGGCCAATTCAAAACAAGAACCTATTGAAGCCCCGAAAATTGGTTCAACAACAAGGGGGATACCCGCCCGGTCCGGACCTTGGTTGGTAGCTCCTTTTCCATTTGGTATAGCAGGTCCAACTGGGGATAATGGGACCAATTTCCCAATTTGTGTGTGTGCGTAAGATTGATTGATGTTCCTAGATTTAAAAGATTTTAATTGAGATGCTTCTTATTCTAACTTTAATCTAATGATATGCAATTGTATTCTAAAAAAGCAACAACGTCTAAATCTATACTAACCCAGGGTATAACCTTTCTGCTGTGCGATCTAAAATGATTTCGAATAAAAATCGGTAATAAAGATCATTCAACTGTTATAAGAAAAGAATTCAATATATATAAACCACTTCAAATAAAAAGTTAGGTGAAACAGTTGTGAGAAACTTATCACATAGTAAGTTACTCATATATTAAGCACAAATAAATAGCTATCACCGTACAAAAGTGCCAAATGATAACTCAGGAATTCAAGCATTAACATATAAATAATTGAATTTAAATATCACTTTAACACAGGAAATAGAAATAGTTAAGAGATAAAAGTACCATTTATAACTAGTTCTACTCATGAGCTTCAAGCGATATCGATTTATCTCTTCTCAATCCAACATCAACTAAGAGTATAGAAGTGCAATATTAGTAGCATATATCCGATGCAAAAATCAATAAATCTTGTTCCATTCATTCACCAAAACCTCCTCATAGGGTGAAAAAGTGCATGTTCCGAGGACAAGTTTTTGATAAATTTCTGGACCCTTCTCTAAATGCATGAGAAGGGTTTAAATACTACTAACTATGTCTAAAAATAACTTATTTACAAAAATTTAGGATACGGTTTAAATGTCCGTCCTTTTTCTAGGAAAAATAAAATAAAATTATTTCTAAAATTAAATCTAAAACTAACTATTTCTATATTTTCTCCTTAATGTCGCAAGCATTCAGCATTTGCTTGATAAGAGTCAGTTGGCTGACTTTAGTCTTTAAATGTTCTGCAAAATGGAATCAGCAAGACCTGGCACCATCTTAATCGCGCATTGGAAACTGCCTTTGTTTCTTAATCCGGGCTTCCTTAGTGCGATTTTCGCCTCTTTCGTGTTTTCTTGTAGCGGATGTAAAGTTGAAATTTTGTGAAAATAATGGTTCTGAGAGCTCTTGACCTTGAGCCCTAAACTTCCTGTCTTGATGTCAGCGTTGTCTAATGTTCCTTTAACCATTTCTGTGCAGGAGAGAATTTTGGGCCTTGCCACTCTCCGGTGCAGGAATGAACAAGCTAACTCTGCAACTGATGCTTCAGACGACCTTGATGAGCCTGTAGTAGCCATAAATCCCATTACTTTAGGATTTATTTCCTCAAATAGATTATGCATGCCTTCCCAGGGGAAAATACCTACGTTTCTTTTGCATGTTGTGTCTTTGTGCAAGGGTGCCTTTTCTCTATCTTCCGATATCAGAGCCTCACCTATTTTCACCGTAGTTTCTTGTACACTGCTTTGTATAACCTTTTGTCCTTCATTCCTGCAGTTTACAAGTGAGGTGAGAGTAATGACAATAAATAACGATGGGAATGCTTTGACTACCGAAGACATTTAAAAATATGCCACCTTACATGAACTGGCTCTTTGATAAACTCAAAACTAGATTTCATTAACAACTGGCAACTACTTCATTAATGAGAATTTAAAGCACATAACTAGTCTCGTTTAATGGAAACACTTTGCCTTGAATAATGAACCAAAAAAATTTGCGATGAGATGATGCATCGCATAATCGCAATATCACAATATCGCATGATCGCATGATCGCAATTTCACTCTTTCGTAAGATCACTTTTCTGCTTTATTGTGATATCGCAATATCACATGGTCGCATTATCGCAAACTCGTAAGTATGCACATTTCGTGTTAATGTATTTCTTGCGAGGTGCGATTTTGCGATATGCGATATTGCATATCGGCGCTTTCTGCGGTTTTTCAGCATAAGTGCGTTTTAAAGCATGCGATGTGATATATATGTTTTCAATATGTGATCTCGCATTGCAATCTCGCATTCTTAGAGTTTTGGCTTGTAGGGAGGCATCCTGTTATCTTTTCCGCGATATAATATCCTTTAAGGAGTGATTTTGTCTTCCCTCATCATAAAACTTAAGTTTTTTTTTTTTTAGATATTCTCAAAGTTATTTTCTTAAGTTTACGATGGTAAGTTTTATTGAATAGGAAATACAATCACTAATTGATTTTTTTGAATTTTAGCTAATGTTACCCATTTATTTAGTATTAGTCACAACACTAAATAAAAAGGGGGGTTGTTGGTGGCCACAACAATTGGCGATTCACTTGGAAGAACTAGTTATCTCTGTCGTTCTTTTGAATTTTCTATACTTCCAAAATAGAAAATTTTCCATAAAATTAAACTTTATTATTGAAAGATAAAGTACATTATGTTCTAACCTGTCAATGATATTTTGTTTCAATTATTCTCAACTGTGATTATTTACTTCCTCAAGCTAGTCCTTGTATTTACATCAGTCGTTACTTGGTTTTGTAAAGATAAAACAAAGGCTTCTTTGTAAATCAGTTTTAAATATGCTCATTTGTCGTAGGTAGAGTCTCTGCTGCCAGCAGGTGTTCATAGCCTCGACAGGGTTACCTGTTACCCAGCAATGATCCTTTATCCTACTTAAAGAAACCTACAACTCTCAAAGAAGAATCCACATCCACACTTATTGCTTTGATTTTATTTTACTCTTAAAGAACAATGTCTTGGCTTGATAGCCAATTTATGACATAGTCATTCACTTGATTTATAACTTTGCTGAACAAGCTGGCTCGTGATGAGACCCCTTGTCTTTTGATTGCAACAATCTTGAGTCATTGCCCTGTTGTAGTATGCAATATTGGCAAAGTCAGCAAGTTATAATATCTGTGATTATGATAAGTCGGCTCGTGATGAGACCTCTCACTCTTTAAGATGAAGTGTATCCTTGGATTGTTCCTCTGAAATTTGTGATTTCCTTAGTAGGGAGGAAGTCATTGTTTCCCTAAGATAGCTCTAGACGACAATAGTATATTTTTTTGGTAAGAGTTGTTCTACAGAGAATCTTTATTTTGTTATTGATACCTTTCATTACACTGATATAAAACAATTTCTCACTAAAGGTTGTTTTCATCAAATTTTATGAAGTTGAAACTAGTATCATATCTAGGCTAGAGTCTTTAACTGAATCTTCCAATAATAAAGATCAATTTTCTGAAAGATTTGCTATTTATACAAGCGAAAGATCAAAATCTGAAAGAGAATTGGTGTCTTTTTCGTAAATTCCTAATGTAACCATTCACAACTAGTTTTATTAAAAAAAAATCTAATCTACAAAATAAAAGAGTAATCTTCTAGGGAAAATATTTTTTTAGGATCTGACCATTAATAGGTAAAGAATCTCTTTTTCCTGCTAAATCCTGCAGCATAAAAGTGGACGGACCTATGACTTCTACAATCTGAAAAGGACCAAGCCACATTCGTTGAAATTTTGTATGTTTTCCTTTTTTCTCGTGGGCCGTGTCCCATTTTAAAACTAGATTTCCCATCTAAAAATCTTTTCTGGCCATCGTGTTTGAATCAAAAGAGGATTTCACTAATGCTTGATGATGAGCATGAGTTCTTTTGGCCTGTTCTCACTGTTCTTCTAACTTAATTTTTTCCATTTGCCTTAGCTGTAAGGAGGAAGTTGGTACTTCATCAATATATTGAACTAAAGACGGAGAGGGGATTGCTAAATGAGTCAGAAGAACCACTTCTTTTCCATAAACTAAATTGAATGGAGAAGTGCTGATGGAGGCTTTCTTCATTATTCGATCTGCCCATAAAGTATATATTAAAGACTTATGCCAATTTTTATGATTTTGGTCAACTATTCATTTGATAATCCTGATTAGGTTTTATTTGTAGATTTAGCTAACCCATTTCCTTGTGGGTAATAATTAGCAGAATATTTAAGTTTGAAATCTCTTTTAAGTGCAAATTCAGTCATTGAATTTCCAAAAAAGTAAGATGCATTGTCAAACATTAAAGCGGAAGGCAATCCAAACCTGGTGATTATAAATTGATCTATGAATTCAATGATATGTTTAGCATTAGCCGTCTTGAGTGGAACTGCTTCTATCCATTTAGTAAAGTAATATGTTGCTATAAGGATGTATCTATGCTGCTTAGAAGAGTGAGGAACGATCTCACCTATTATGTCCAATCCCCATACATCAAAAGGTTGCTCAATGTTGACTAGCTGTAATGGCAAGGATGGTTTCTTCTGTCTCCCAGCGGCAGTTTGGCAGACTTGACATTTCCTCACGTAATTGTGCGAATCTTTGAATAATGTGGGCCAGTAATAGCCTGCACGTAAGATTTTATGTGCAGTAGCATCTCCAGCATAGTGTCCGCCTGTTGGCCCATCATGGAGTTCCTGCAAAAAAATTTTAGCTTCAGATTCTTCAAGACATCTAAGTAGAACAGAATCATAATTTATCCCAAAAAGAACATTATTCAAGAGTTGATATTGTTTGGATTTCAACCTTAGAGCTCTTTTCTTATTATGATCGAGGTGTGAGGGGGCATACCCATTCTTCAGATGATAAATGATATCAACATATAATTACTCATTATCATTTAGGCTTACCTCGTACACTTGTATGTCTGCAAATGGAATTTCAGATATCAGCGATGCTCCGGCCAGCATTTTGCAAAATCATTGACCTTTTACAATGCTTGCTGGTTTGATTTCTACATCATATTCCTTTAAGGCAGTAACCCAATTGGCTCTTTTCTCACCCACATCTTTTTGCACTAAAAGATTTCTTATCGCTGGAAACGGTACAATGATTTTTGTGCGGGTTTTGAGTAAAAAGGGTTTGAAATATTTGATTGCTTTGAAAACAGCGTAAGCATGTTTCTCCACATCTGAATAATTTAATTCAGCTCCCTGTAAATTTGAACTAAAGAAAGCAATCGAGGCTTCTGCCTTCTCTTGATTTGCCTGAGTAAGTATCACTACGTATGATCTGTCAGATGCAAATGTATATAAAACAAAAGGCTCTGAAAAATTTGGAGTCGCTAAAGATGGAGCATTGAAAATTTCTCGTTTGATTAGATTGAATGCCTCATATTCGTCTTGACCCCATTTGAAGATTAAGTTATTTTTTATCATCGTTTGTAAGGGAGACACGATTCTTGAAAAAACTGGAACGAATCTCTTTACAAAGTTGATTTGACCAAGGAAAGATTGCATAGCTTTTTTGTTGTGAGGTAGGGAAATTTTGTAAATCTATTTGATTCTGTCAGGGTCAATGTGAATTCCAGTTTTTGACACTATGAATCCTAGAAGTTTTCCTTCACTTAATGCGAAAAAGGACTTTTTAGGGTTGAGTGAAATTCCATACCTTAAACAATGTTGGAAGATTTGTTTTAAATCTATGAGATGGTTGCTTCGTGTCTTGGAATAGACAGTTATATCATCCAAATAGATTACCACAGACTTATTAACTAAACCTATGAATGCAATGTCCATAGCTCTCTAAAATGTGGCACCAGCATTAATCAGACCAAAAGGCATTTTTTTATATGCATAGGTACCCCATTTGGTTCTAAATATGGTTTTCAATTGATCGTCAGGATGTACCAACACTTAATTGTATCCTGAAAATCCATCTAAAAAGGAGATTAATTCTGACCCAGCAACTGCCTGCAAAATTTGTTCCATAGAAGGCAAATGAAAATTATCCTTTTGGCAGGCTTTATTAAGATTTCGAAAGTCAATACAGATTCTAATATCTCCGTTTTTCTTTCTAACAGGGACCATGTTGGAGACCCATTTGGAATGTCGAACGGGAAAGATTATTTTGGCTTTCAATAACTTGTTGAGTTTAGACTTGATCTAGTTTTCTAGATTAGGATGGATTTTTCTCAACTTCTGTTGGACTCGTTTTGCATTTTCTATCATTGGAATAGTATGTTGGATGATAGAAGTGTCATACGTTTTAAGTTCATCATAGTTCCAAGCAAAAACATTTTTGTATTGTCTCAAAAGACGAATATATGCTAATTTCTCTTCGGGAGTTAGGCCAAGGCCTAGATTGATGTTTTGGGGTTTGGTATTAGTTCCTAGGTTTACTAATTCGTAATTCAAAGTTGAACTTTGGAGTTTTGAATTAGTAGATCTTTTAAACCGATCTTTTAAATCATAAAGGTCTTCTAGTTTGACTACCGACTTAGGTATAGCATTGTTAGTGCTATCTTGTTGCAATTGTCGGTCATGTTGGTGTTCATCAATTATTTGATTGGTATAAGATCCTTCAGATGTGAGAAAACTCACAATATCAGGATCGTCGTTGAATATTCTCTAATTTGTTATGTTATCAGGAATAGAAGGTCTAAAGATTAATTCTATTGAAAATCTATCAGGACTAAAATCTTCTGAAGGGATAAGTTTAGAAGCTACGTTAGCCAAAAGGTCTGCACTTGCACTCTGGAGTTTGGGAATTGATGAAATATTAAATTCTATAAAATGCTCAGTCAGATCTTGAACTAAAGATTGATATTGTTTTAAATGACCTGATAAGCAATGTATAGTATTACGTACCTGTCTGATTACAATTTCAGAGTCTCCGAAAACTTGAAGGTATTTGACATTTAATCCGAGTGCTTTGTACAACCCTTGGACTAAAGCTTCATACTCAGCTGTATTGTTGGTGCAATCAAATTTGAGTCTGCAAGTTAACATAGTTTTATCTCCTTCTGGACTAACTAGCACACATCGTGCTCCTGCTCCTTCGTTAGATTTAGAACCATCAAAAAATAATTTCCAAAATGAAGATTTATTTACAGGACTATCTAAAAAATTGATACATTTAGAACTATCCATTTGAGAAAAAAAATTGACTTGAGATAAAACAAAATGTTCTAAATAAGGTGACGTATGAGAATTAAAATTCCCTAGGACATAATCTACTCAGTAATTGCCAATAATATTGTTGTTATATGCTACTGGTTCATTTTCCCCCTCGAGTTTTGTTACTATGTACTTCTAATGTCATTCTCGTTCAACTTTTATTTGATTTGGTTTACCATTGTAGGGTAGCCACATGTGCGACCAATCAGTTGTGAAGTATCCATGAAGTTTTTCTGACCAATCCCTGCTAAGAATTAAGCCATAAAATTCTGGAATATCAGCAACCAAAATACCTATAACTTGACATACCTTTGGGTTGGATGAAAGCCTTATGGTAACCTGATTCAATTCGCCAATTACCTCGACTTGTGATTGGTCTAGCTGGACTATGCACACAGCAGACTTCTGTGGTTGAACATTCAATTTTGTACATATTGACTTCGGTAAAATATTCGATGAAGCTCTAGAATCCACTAAACAATTATGCACATTTTTATTAAAAATTTCATAAGTAAGAAGAAAGGGGGGAGTATGAGATCTTGATCTACCTCCAATTAATACGACATCGTTTGGATCAACCTTGTTAATCACATTAGTCGGAGGTCTACCCATGTCATGGGAAGCTTGAGAAATTACAGCGGCAGACAAAGGTGCAACTGGCACAGCATGTAATTCTTTCAAAATTATTTTTTGCTGGTGTTTTAACTTTCTCAATTCATAAAGAGTGATATTGGCTCGAGTCTTCTTCATATCTTCTATAATATTGTACTCCATTTCATCCGAAACAATCAGCATTTTAGATGGAGTAGAGGAATCTGTTTGGACTGGGCTAGTTTGAGACGCTTTAGATGTTGTCTTCTTGGGTGTGACTTTATCCTTTGTTGCCAAGCTTGCGCTCTTTGGCTTCGGGGTAGTTTGGGGGGGATCAAGCTGATTTCTGCTTCGTGTACTAACCGGGAGTGCTTCTTGATCCTCTTCTTGTGGGAGGATGAAATCCCACATTCCTTGTAGTTCTACAACTTCTTCTTCATCGGTTTGCCCTTCAATAGCGATTTCCTCTTCTTCTTCCTCAGATTCAGCATTTGTAATAGCATTGGGAGGCTTTGAATCAGTTGAAGGGTTTCTCTTAAAAGATCTGTAGGGATTTTTTGAAGAATTTTCTGCCACTTGTTTCTTGATGTCGACCATCTCGTTAGACATGGTCTTCAAAACTTTTTGCAATCCTTCTAAATCAAAAGGATCTTTCGATTGCTTATTCTTGGGATCTTCTTTGAATGTTTCCTTCTTAGACTTCCGTTCTTCAATCATGGTCTTATTTTCAAGGGCTATAATCCATTTCTCTACAGCTATTGCTTCTTTCATGTTTTCAGCCAAAGTTGTCTTATTAGCCCTATCCACGAAGATTGCTATATTTGATGGTAATGCAGTAATGTACCATTCACTTCGTAATTCTTCACTAGGCTTGGAAGCGGTAGGAATTTTGTTTAATAGTTTATTGAAAGGAGAATTGAAGTCTTTGATGGGTTCTTTTGATTGGGCCCTGAAGTTTGACAGGTCACTAATCAATGTCGCAGTAGACCTATCATCACCAAAATTAATGAGGAATTACTCCTCGAAGATGTCCCAACTAGTAATAGATCCAGATGGTAGTGAAAAATACCATGATCCGGCTGTTCCTTGGAGGGTATACGGGAAAAGTCGAACAAAAGCATCTTCGTTGGTAACTCCATTAAGATTTATGGATAGCATAAAGTTATTGATTTGCTCTTCCGCTAGCATGCCTTCTTCAGGATTGAATTTAGGTAGCCATTTTTCAGGATGGGCTGGCAGCTGACTCAAGGGCACAGGCATTAAGACTACCCCTAGATTGTTCCATGGAGATTGAGCCATTGCTGATTTACTAATGGAAGGAAGTGGAGAAGATGATCCCTGAGGTCGAGAAGATGAGGATATAATAACTCCGGATGATTGAGAAGGGGATGTAGAAGTACCAGTAGGTTGGTGAACAATGATCTGGAGCGGCGGAGTTGATGGTTGACTTCGCGGTGAGGAAGTTGAGATGGATGATGATGGTGAAAGATTCTTGCTATCGGACCCTTTAGGTGATTTCCTTGCTCTCTTCCTAGTGGGTAGAGGTAATTCAGTTGGCTGTACACCAAATTTTTCGCTTTTTAATCTGGTCAAGGGATGAGCAGGGTTATATTGTGAAGTCACGCTGCCTTGAGATTTATCAGATCTTGGAGGAGATATAGAAAATCGCTGAAGTTTGTGAACCATAGATTCAACTTTAGGAGGTTCAATAGTAGATTGTTCTAAAATGTCAGGGTTTGTAGCAACGGTTGTTGATCCTATGACTTTTAGGTATGGATTTAAAGCTTCTAAATGCAATGGAGAAGTCGGGGGAGATGGTGAGAGCGATTAACTCTCAGAATGGTATTTAGATTTGGACTTACTTGCCATTCATAGTTCGAGGCCCTCCTTCTAGCACCAAATATGTTGAAGCCCTGAAAATCGATTCAACAACAAGGGGGATACCTGCCCGGTTTGGACCTTGGTTGGCAGCTCCTTTTCCATTTGGTATAGCAGGTCCGACTGGGGATAATGGGACCAGTTTCCCAATTTGTGTGTGTGTAAGATTGATTGATGTTCCTAGCTTTAAAAGATTCTAATTGAGATGCTTCTAATTCTAACTTTAATCTAATGATATGCAATTGTATTCTAAAAAAGCAACAACATCTAAATCTATACTAACCCGGGGTATAACCTTTCTGTTGTGCGATCTAAAATGATTTCGAATAACAATTGGTAATAAAGATCATTCAACTGTTATAAGAAAAGAATTAAATATAGATAAACCACTTCACATAAAACATTAGGTGAAACAGTTGTGAAAAGCTTATCACATAGTAAGCTACTCATATATTAAGCACAAATAAATAGTTATCACTGTACAAAAGTGCCAAATGATAACTCAGGCATTCAAGCATTAACATATAAATAACTGAATTTAAATATCACTTTAACACAGGAAATAGAAACAGTTAAGAGATAAAAGTACCATTTATAACTAGTTCTACTCATGAGATTCAAGCGATAGCGATTTATCTCTTCTCAATCTAACATCAACTAAGAGTACATAAGTGCAACATCAGTAGCAGATATCAGATGCAATAATCAATAAATCTTGTTCCATTCATTCACCAAAACCTCCTCGGATGGTGCAAAAGTGCATGTTCTGAGGACAAGTTTTTGATAAATTTTTGGACCCTTCTCTAAATGCATGAGAAGGGTTTAAATACTACTAACTATGTCGAAAAATAAATTATTTACAAAAATTTAGGATACGGTTTAAATGACCATCCTTTTTCTAGGAAAAATAAAATAAAACTATTTCTAAAATTAAATCTAAAACTAACTATTTCTATATTTTCTCCTTAATGTCGCAAGCATTCAGCATTTTCTTGATAAGAATCAGTTGGCTAACTTCAGCCTTTAAATGTGCTATAAAATGGAATCAGCAAGAGCTGGCACCATCTTAATCGCGCATTGGAAACTGCCTTTGTTTCTTAATCTGGGCTTCCTTAGTGTGATTTTCGCCTCTTGCGTGTTTTCTTGCAGTGGATGTAAAGTTGAAATTTTGTGAAAATAATGATTCTGAGAGCACTTGACCTGGAGCCCTAAACTGCCTGTCTTGATGTCAGCACTGTCTAATATTCCTTTAACCATTTCTGTGCAGGGGAGAATTTTGGGCCTTGCCGCTCTCTGGTGCAGGAATGAACAAGCTAACTCTGCAACTGATGCTTCAGACGACCTTAATGAGCCTGTAGTAGCCATAAATCCCATTACTTTAGGATTTATTTCCTCAAATAGATTATGTATGCCTTCGCAGGCGAAAATACCCACGTTTCTGTTGCATGCTGTGTCTTTGTGCAAGGGTGCCTTTTGTCTATCTTCAGATATGAGAGCCTCGCCTATTTTCATCGTAGTTTCCTGTACACTACTTTGTATAACCTTTTGTCCTTTATTCCTGCAGTTTACAAGTGAGGTGAGAGTAATGACAATAAATAATGACAGGAATGCTTTGACTGCCGAAGACATTTAAAAATATGCCACCTTACGTGAACTGGCTCTTTGATAAACTCAAAACTAGATTTCATTAACAACTGGAAACTACTTCATTAATGAGCATTTAAAGCACATAACCAGTCTCGTTTAATGGAAACACTTTGCCTTGAATAATGAACCATAAAAATTTGCGATGAGACGATGCATCGCATAATCGCAATATCGCAATATCACATGATTGCATGATCGCAATTTCGCTCTTTCATTCTTTCATAAGATCGCTTTTCTGCTTTATCACGATATCGCGATATCGCAATATCACATGGTCGCATTATCACAAACTTGTAAGTATGCGCATTTGCATTAATGTATTTCTTGCGAGGTGCGATTTTTCGATATGCGATATCGCATATCGGCGTTTTCTGCGGTTTTTCAGCATAAGTGTGTTTTAAAGCATGCGATGTGATATATATGTTTTTAATATGTGATCTCGCATTGCAATCTCGCATTCTTAGAGTTTTGGCTTGTAGGGAAGCATCCTGTTATCTTTTCTGTGATACGATATCCTTTAAGGAGTGATTTTGTCTTCCCTCACCACAAAACTTAAGTTTTGTTTTTAGATATTTTCAAAGGTATTTTCTTAAGTTTATGATGGTAAGTTTTATTGAATAGGAAATACAATCACTAATTGATTTTTTTTTAATTTTAGCTAAGGGTCCCCATTTATTTAGTATTAGTCACAACAGTAAATAAAAATGGGGGTTGTTGGTGGCCACAACAGAACCTGAGGAAGAGGATAGACTGGACTCAGAGCAAGAAAGGGCACAAAACTTTGATGATGAACTGGAAAATGAAGAAGAGCCTCCTCAAACATCAACCATGAGCCCCCGAAACGATATTTTGCAGGATTTTGAGACAGGGATGGCTCATGTCCTGGAAAATCTGAATGCATACATGCAGCCTAGAGGATCACTTAATCCTAACCTAATGGAATCTCAATCCCCAGAAGATTCTAGGCATACAGAAATTCTACCTTCTTCAAAAGCTACAGACCATGAAAAGGAAGCAGACGCAGAAGTTATTCATGAATCTGACAACCAGTATGGTGACACAGTTCTATTGGAACACAGCCATGATAAACAACAGGAATCTTTAGATACAGAAGCTGTTGACAAGCTTGTTAATGTAAAGGATGCTCCTTAGAAGAGGCAAATAGCTGGAGAAAAACTAAATAAGCTGAGACAAAAATACCAAAAGCTTCAAAAGACTGTTAAAAGGCTATGTCGGAAGATTAAAGAAATTGCAAACGGCAAATCCTAGAACACTACTCCTGAGGTAGTCACTATGGCTACACAAACAGAAATATGTAAGGGTAGGCCAACAAAAACCCAAACCGAACTCATTCCTACTCAAACAATAGCCACCTAGGCAAATTTGCATGAAGACTTAGTGAATGCAGCCGTTCAGATAGAGGGTTGGTCCTCCAACAATAAGGAAGTACAGACCGAGGAAATATCCTCTCGTAGCACATGTAGTCAAACAGAAGAGCAAGCCAAGGATATCCTATCAAGCAAAGACCCTATTCTTCTAAAGCTACAGGAAGAATTGATGCAAGCCCAGCTCGCTCTAGAATGATGTGAACAAGAGACAGTTCCCCTGCTAAAATATCAGAAATTGTAGAAACAGTTTAGGGAATTAACCATAACTGAAAATGGGACTTTTGATAGATTTAGACAGAAGAAGAAAAGTTGAAGAAGGTGAATACCAAGTTGGACAGAGCGAGGAATTAGATAGATACCATTTTCTCGCTATATTCGGATGTCTTGACATGTAGGTCTGCTGCCACAAATAATGCCCTATTCTTATTAGAACGGTACTTATTGTTAAAGATTAAAGCTGTAAGAGCTGGCAAGCCAATCGAACTAAAGACAACTGAAGATTTTATAAGTTGTTGCAAGGAACATGGGGAAAAAATCCAAAGGCTTCTTTGCGAATTTCATCTGTATAATTTCATACTAGAAGAAGAGGTGGATAAGAACCCTAGCCCTTTTGTTGGAGATATTCAATTCCAGGCTTTTATCGCTTTTGCAGTTAATCAACTTAAGTGGTTTAAGGCATATAATTTGTTCCAAAGCTAGGAACATGGGTTGGATCTCTAGGTAAGGAGTGAGCCTACTCACCCTTTGCAACTGTTTGCTAAACATAAAAGGTTGATGACACAAGAAGGCGTGATTCAAATTTTAGGGCCCATACATAAAGAAATTGTACAGAAAGGAACAACATATTTCCTCTCCATCCAGGAGAGATCCTTGATTGCATCCAAAATGAGATGGATGGTCTCAACTAATAGTGTTAAGGAAAGAGAACCATTTAATTATGGAAACTTCAAAGTTGTTGCGAGATGGTTAATCACATACAACAATCTTATCTTGAGGGAAGGGCCTTATTGGTTGGTATGTCGATTTAGGTGTCCCATTATTTGGTATCCTTCTAAAGGGTATCGATCTAATTATGAGTTACCTAAAGGACACGAACATACAACCTTTGCAAATTTGGCACAAAATCACAGTTTCAGGCCTGATAAAGAAACCTTTTCTCCAGCTTACTCCTTAACTACATTACATAGGAACTATTTATTTGTCATGAGGACATGAAAAAAGGTAAGCAGAGGAGTATGTTGAGTCTTGCAATAGGTATGTATTTACTCTTGATTACTTTCTTTTTCCTCCTTTCTTTTCCATTTTGTGCCATGATATAATAACATATTAATAGGATTTTGATAAGGAATGAATGAAACTGCTCTTGATACGATTTGACTGACCAAACTAACTCTCATTACTTTTTATGTAGAAAAACAATAGATGGAACATTTGTTGTTCCAAAGTCAGAACAACAAAAGCTAATCAAGGGAAATGAGACACGTCAGGTGTCATCGAACCAAGGAATGAATTGAGAATATCGGTGCAAGATAGAAGAATTGTGTAAAGATAGCATTTAGTTGTGAATCCCTCAGGATCTCCTTATCCTGAGGGATCACATTTATATTTTTCCTTTTGACTATAAAAGGGAAAACTAAAGAAGGATCTCTCGTCTTTTACTTCAATTGTAATTTTAATTTACAGAAGTGTGATTCCGAAGAACAAGATCGTATTGTATTGAGAAGTGACTTTGATGATTAATATACAACTTGCGTTGTTGTTCATTCAGATATTCTGAAGTAGCTAAGCAGTATTCGCTGGTGGCTAGGGCCCGGTCTCTGGTGGATCTTACTTTTGTTCCTCGTTTTATACTTTTTCCGTTTCCTACAAGTTTATTCTACTTTACAACTTTGCAGTTGATTTATTTTCGTTGAATCAAATTTTTGGTATTCATTTCATTAATGCGCAATCCTAGTTGTCTTTATTTAATTCATGTCATGGATTGAATTAGTTATCAGTTAAAGAATCATTTCTGATTAATTAAACAATAGAACATTATTGATTAAATGCTTTCCTTTTATCTAGTAGTTTAAGTCCCGGTGAAAGATCTCAGTTAATGCTATAGTGCTCTTGGTTGATTATCATTCGAATTGGTTGATTAAGATTGAATTATGGTTTTTTTATAGATTGAGTCATGATGCTTAGATGAATTTTTTCCCTTAATGTTACAAGCTTGAGATTTATGATTGCATATGTTTACTCTTGTATTGAATTTAATAACTTATTTTAAATCATTACTCTCTGGATTTATAGCTTGCACGCATTGTGTACACTCCTAGAGTAAAAAGACTTACCCAGGTTGATAATTAATGTGAGGTAATTAGGAATTTTAAAAGACACCTTTTAGCACCCAATAATAGCCACCACATATCTTCTCAGAGATAATCTACCATCACCATAGCCGGTTTATTTCCATTTATGTTTGTAAGCATATTTCAGTATTTTACATTAATGAAATGAAGCATTATTTTTGTTGCATCTTTGTATTTATGGTTATTTCGGTAATTTGTTGCGTTCCTATCTAAATCTAGATCAGTGGTATCAGAGCCATGTTTTCTCTTTCTCTGTTTTTCTTTGCATGTCCCCAATGAGGTTGGGATATAAGGAGTTAGGGCTCGAACTAGTCGAGCGTTTGCAAGACCAGCCTCGCAAATCCCGACGGCCTCCCATGGTAGATGAAAAGAAATACGAGGGGGCAAGAGATCCTCTCAAAATCTTGCTCGAAGAAGCCCTCGAGTGAAAAAGGAATGCATTGATGGACAAGTTTGCACAGATCCTTCAGCGGCTACCCAGGGGTGACACATCCGCTTCCAACAGCTACTTTGGAAATGCCACACCATTTAAGGTACAAGTTAACTTTGAAATCCCCATATTCGAGGGTCAGATAGACACAAATGTCATAAATAAATGGTTAAATCTGCTAGATGGTTATTTTTCTGTTCATGATTTTTCCAAACGGGAAAATATCACTTTTGCACTTCTCAAAGAAACCCCCCACGTCAAGCATTGGTGGGAAACCTACTGTGAGCAGAAGGATGAAAGTACAGGCTCACTATTTTCAGTCGCACCCACGTGGAATTCATTATGGGATGCCATCAAGGAGCAGTACTACCTTGTCAAATGTTATGAGGATAAATACATAAAGTGGACCACATTACGGCAAGGAAGGGACCAAGATGTGCTAGAGTTCACAAATATTTTTCATACCCTTCACACAAAGTTGGGTATCAAGGATTCTGAGCTGCATTTGGTACTCAAATATTATGGATGCCTACACAGGCACATCTAGGATGAGATGGAGTCCCTGAACATCTCCTCGCTCGAAACGACATACCAATACGTTGTCAAGATTGAGCAGAAGTTTAAACAAAAGAAGCGAGACTTTGGATTTGTGAATCCGAAGAACAAAGAGCAAAGCCAAGGCGGGGTGACCCAAGACAACCCGTCGAAGCTGCAAGAAAGTAAAAACACCACAAAGTCAAAGAAGGACATAGGAAAGTGGTGTGAGTTCCATAAGAGCCCCACTCATAACACGAGTGTCAGGCCAAGCAGTCATTGGTGGCCGATGAAGGCTTCAGAATCATATGCATGTTCTGACCCTGAGTTAGAACCCAACAAGGGGAATGACAAAGGGAAGACAAACATTGATTTTGATCACTTTGACTCTATTGCCACTGTCAAGATCTAGAAGAATGAGCCCAAATATCCAGAGGAGGTGGAGCATCTTTTCCACTCACAAATGTGGGTGAAGGGTTCACCGCTGCAATTCATTGTTGACAGTGGGAGCCAAAAGAACATCATTTCAGAATAGGTCATGAAGCAACTGGGACTACCAATCATACCACACCCACAATTGTATAGCATCGGGTGGCTTCACCAAGGACGAGATTTCCGAGTGTGCCAACAGTACCACCTTCCCTACAACATCAAGCCCTTCACAGATGAGGTATTGTGTGATGTTGCACCACTTGATGTTTGTGATGTATTATTAGGCCAACCATACTTGTGGAAGTAACATGTTATGTATGAGTCAAGGCCTCACATTGTTATTATTTCTTTGTGTAATTCAATATACAGGATACTGGAGGTAGCCCCACCTACCGCCACCTCTTTGATCTTTGCTAAGAAATGTAGTAAGATCATCTCCCAGACTAGGAAATTTATTTTCTTTCTAGTTCACTCTCAAAGTAAGGGGAAGACAGTAGCCACATCCATAGCTCCTAGGAAGGGCTCCTCCATGCAGTAGAAGTAGGTGGATATGTTCATGAAAGAATACAAGGACATCTTCTCCTCACCCATAGGGGTACCATAGCATTGTCAGGTCAAGCATTCATCTAATCTAACTTCCGGAGCACCTCTATCCAACGGGCCAATCTATCGCCACTCCATTATGGAAAATGCCAAGTAAAAATAGCGACATGATCAACATCAGGTACCACACAAATTTAAAGTGGGCAACAAAGTCTTGTTGCATCTATAGAAAGAATGCCTTACAAGAGCCCATCAGAAGCTCAGACCACACCGATATGGTCCTTACAACATTACCAAGGTTGTGGGAAACAATGATTTGGAGCACAACATTCCCCCATTCCTTTGCTTGCATGGAGTGTTTAATGTGGACTACCCTCGACTATGCTTCCCACCATTACTGGACACATCAGAGGTTGCAAAACAACTCACTAGGGACCAAGTTCTGCAGAAGTTTCCTCATCTCATGGAGGAACTCAACGCAAATGGGAACATTGCTTCCTAAGGGGGGAGGAATGATCCAGGTGGATTTTGGTGGCCATCCACCTATCCCACTTAGACCCCACAACTGTCTCTTTCAATTTCCTTAATTGTAGCACAATTTACTATTTTTAGCAGTTTTTCAGGTCCTGAACTTCCGGAGCCATTTTGAGGCCCTAAATGACATTTTTTGAGAAACTTGGGATTAACATGTGTCCATGGACTAATGTTTCTCATCCCAAATTTGTAGTCCTCGGATATATCTTTCTAACGAGGTATTGTGCACGTCAAATAGAGATCGTATGCCAAAGTTACAACCTCAAGAAGTTGATGTACCAATTTACCCAAAACGGGGCCCATAGTTTGGCGCTTCATATCCGAGGGTTAGGTTTTTGGATCTTTAGGGTTTTCCATTGTTTCTCAACAATAAATAGGCCTTCTAGCCTCATTGTAAGACTGTTCAAGGCATGTAGTCACCACATCTCTTCTCAAAGATAAGCTACCATCGCCCTAGCTAGTTTATTTCCATTTTTGTTTGTAAGAATATTTCAGTATTTTACATTAATGAAATGAAGCATTATTTCTGCTACATCTCTATATTTATGGTTATTTATATAATTTGTTGTGTTCTTGTCTAAATCAGTTCATGGACTGGTCTAAGTTTTTGTTGAAAAGGCTTGGCTCCAACATATGTCTTGATTTCATGCTCGAAAATAGAAGTGTCTATGTCAGGAATTTCCCCATAAGACCAATAATATACATCATGGAACTCTTTGAAGAGACGAGTGAAGCTAGAAATCTCCTCAAGAGTGCATTTTTCTCTAATTTGTATGTTTTCCATGACACTTGTCTTGATTGAGATGTCAATAAGCATTGTTTTGGACAAGTTCCTTAAGTTTCCTTCCACGTCCATCTCATGAACATATGTAAAAGGGGAAAGGTGCAATTTCAAGGCAATCAATAGACAGGATCTATAAAGGATAAGTTCCCAGTTTAGTTTGAATAGAGACTGAAGCACGATGATGAAAATCATCCCAAGGAAGCTCATCTAAATACATTACTCGCATGATAGATTCTTCAGAAGTCAAGACTTCAACAAGGAAATCGATAGAGGGAGTTGCAATGGGAGAGTATGTGGTACTAGTGGTTTGAACCTGGGAAGATGAAGATTCATATGCCATCTGGATAGCTTGATAAGCTAACTCGACATGTGACAAGAGCATCTGGTCCCCAAAAGAATCAATGGTAGAAAGGGTTGGGAGGATCCAAGGATCAATAGGTCCATCAAATATAGTAGAGATCATTGAAATGGTCAAAGGAACCTCAGGCAGTGAAAGAGGAAACACCCTAAAATCAAGGAGGCCTTTAGCAAAATAGTATCAACGCTGACAAATGTGTTAGGAGAGCCACCCATTAAAGGAACATTGTTGGCTAGTAAAGGTTGAAACTCGAGGATGCAGAAGGGTAATTGATCTAAAATCATAATCTACCCTTGATGATGGAAAGAAAAACCTCTGAAGGCCATCGAGACAATGGCTCACATTTTTTAAGTCCAACTACTGCCAAGAAGAAGATTGTAATTGAGTGAACAATCTACAACTTCAATATCAACAGATACATTTTTTTCCCCAAAAGTGATGGGGAAGCTAGCCAAATATCCTATAGGAGAGAAAGTGTGGTTGCCAAAATATTTCAAAGAATTCGACTATGGGGATGAGTGGGTGAACCCAAGGAAAGCCAACAGGATCTAGCCATCACACAAGTAGAAGCGCCTTCATCAATGATAGTGCGATGGAAATATTTTCTCTTCACATGAATCTACAAATGGAATGCAAGTTTATGGGAAAGACGAGGTGTACTTTTGTCCATGTCAAAGACAACTAAACTAGAATATTGAGGTTCAACTCTGCCTATGGTTGTAAGAAAATCCTTTCGCTGTATAAGACAACTTTGTAAAACTTCATGAGCGGATATGGCATAAGGATCCTATGCAAGATCTTGTAAAATATTGTAGTTTTGTGCAGCATGAGAAAATGGATTGTGCATCATATGACGAAGTGTTCCTTTGGGGGTACGAATCACATTGTCTACAATGGGCCTCTTGATATGTAAATCATTAAGAGGCAGGGTCGAGATTGGCGAGACATCAAAGAGTTAGGGACAGGAGTCCCATAATTCTTGGCTTGGGTTTTTAAATCAACTGCCTTAAAAGCATAGAAAGTCAATGATCCTTTCCTAGAAGGAGGGGGATAAGAACCACCATTTCCCCCTTGTGGGAGTGGGGGTGGATTCACAACAAGGTGTTGTTGTTGTTTTTTTTGAGTGGGGAAAGGGTTATTGAGGACAGCAGGGGTCCTAGAATGCTTTTATGCAAGGATATCAATACATACCTATAAACGGGGACATTTGTAGGTTAAATGATCCTCAATGTAGATCTTTCAAGGAAACTTAACCACTATGTCTTTTCGTTTACCAGATTTGGTAGCGGTAGGGGATTTCTGAGTTGGGACATTTTGACCAAGTTGTTTCTCCTCAAAAGGAGAAGATTTCCTTTTATTCTTCTTTTTCTTATTGCTTTTTGATTGTGGATATTGAACAGAGATAATCGTAGCAGTCAAAGGGGCAGTTGGGTGATTTGTTGTAGTTGAAGTGGGGGAATCAATAATGGATAACTGAATTGCGTGCCCACTCAAATAGTTTACAGTAGTTGTGGTCGTAGCGCCAATAAGATCGTTGGCATGTGGACTAGGATACTAAGTGGGGAGCATTTGAAGTTCCAGGATAATTAGGGATCCACTCATAAAGGGTATCTGATTGCGAATAGATAAGATTGATATGTTGGGCACATCTAATGACTTGGTCTTCTGTAAAAAAAATTGGAAATGGCAATGTTCTTCGCGATGGTAAGTAAGAGAGATTTAGAGAACTAATTGGCGAGAAGGAAATCTAGAGTGGGTGCCTTTACTAACCTTTATTTTCATCTCCATTCATGGATCTGATCGTAGATATGGGTAGAAGTATGTTGGTGTAGAGTAGTCAATAGTTTTGTTCTGGTTTCATAACGGATTGGTAACTAAAAATTCTTGAGAAATTCCATGGAGAGGGTGTTAAAAGTATTAAGAGAGGTGCATGGTAACTCAATGTACCACTTGGCAGCATTACTAGGCAGAGTACAAGGGAAAATTTTCAGCTGAACACTATCATTAATCATGGAATTGGAAAAACACCAAAGATGGTATGTAGTGATATGTGTCGTCAAATCATCTTCTTGTTTATCCTCAAACTTTGGAATGTCGACAGGAATTTTGTATGGGGTCGGAGGCCACAACAAGTTATGATTGATTGGATCGTTGGTTAACTTGTTCAAATCCATGATGTCAACAATAGCCAAAAATGTAAATGGGGTAGGAACCATTGAATCTTACCAAGGTATACTAGGATGCCCTAAAGGGCCAGGAGGTTCAACCATCAATTGGTTTTCGATAGGGTAAATGGGTGTGGTTGAGTAATAAATTCCTTTTGGTGGAGGTGGAGTCATATAAAGTGGTGGGCCATAAAGCATGCCCCTAGCTTTAGGGATATTATCAGAAAATTAGTTACCCCAAAGATATAGATTTCCCCCAACAGGTATTGACAGTTGAGCTGGGAGGCCCCACAGAGATGTAGCATGTCCAGGATATGGAACATTTTTTACCATATTAGGCAGGTTAGGTGTAGGACTACCACATTTCAATATAACAAGAGTACCACTAATAAGAGAATCACCAACAAGGAAAGAATGAATTAAAGTGAAACTTGGTTGTACCACTAGTTTTATGGGTTCAGGAATGCCCCCATCTATCGAATAAGTACCAAAAACAATACCCCCACCTTCAGGTGGAGGGGGGTTGAACTTAACAACGGATTCCAACCAAAAGGATTATTGAAGGTCGGTGAAATGCAAGCACTTGTAAGGTTCGAAGGTCTAGGAGATGATACGAAAGGTGTAAGGGTGGTAAGAGGCAAAACTTGTGACACACCACCCATAATTCGGGCAGTTAAGGTTCTTGGATTCAACAAAGGTTGAATAGTAGGATAACTAAAAAATTATGTAGAATTTGAAATAGGTAGGACATATGGCGGTGGACCAAAAGTTTCCACAAAATACATGACTCATCGGTAGTCATTGGGGTGTTCAAGGTGGAAACTAACAAAGAGATAGTGGGAAAAGGTCTTATATGAAGCAAAACAAGTCCAAGAGGATATGTAAGTGGAGGATTATATGGAGTTACTAGACATTCAATGAAAGGGCCCTCAAGTAAGATTGAATCTAGGTTAGTATGTAATGATTTAGAATTATAAATTAGAGACTAATTCCCCTTAGTGATAGGAGAATCTAATTCACTTAGAAATTCCTCCACAGAAACTAGAGGAAGACCCTGCAGTTGTCAAGACTAAAGATCAGGTCTGGTGGAAGCCATGGAGAATGATACATATTTTACAAAAAAATATTAAGTGATGTTCTTATATCATCTTAATAACCAAAAAAACACACTCCTAAAAAAACAACTCTATGAGATGAGAAAATCATTAGAATTTTTGATGGTGGAGGAATAACTTGTTATAGATTTTTATTAACCCAACGTTTCAAACGGCCAAGTGAGTCCATCCTCAGGGGATACACCAATAGATGATGAGTTGTCCATCATGTCCCTTCCATGGTAGGACTTGATATTTTTAAATAATGAATCCATATAGGTGAAGAGAATTTTAGAAGGTGGAGGAATAACCTCTTGGGCTTGTTTTGCTTCATTAGACTTTGTTTGATAGTCACAACTAGATGGAGATGAAACCTAGTATCGAAGGACTATAAGAGAAATTTGGCGAAAATGAGATAGTTAAAATTACCCCTGAGTTTCACCCAAACCTAGATAAGAAGGGACAAGTAACTCTCATGAAGATGAGAACCCTCCAAGAAAACCAAAGACGAAGTAGGTTCATTTGTCTAGGTACTAGGGAAACCCACCCCAGTCACCTTATGTAATTCCCTAGGAATATGGCCACTAAGTTCACCTCAAATCACAAACACCATTCTGGGGGACATGGTCGTAGACAATATGTTGTGTGGGAAGGATATATGATTCCCCGAATTAGCTCCAATATCCCTAAAAGGATCCCCAATACATAGAATAACCACTGAACTGCAATCGAAGGTAGGCTACCTTCTCTCACACTTCGATGTTGTCTCGTGCTTAACTCCCTTTTTAGAGGAGCAGTCTCAGATGATGTGAGTGTAGCATGATTTTCTCTCTTTAATGACACTTTTTTAGTTTTATATCCTTAGGGAGTTGACCTTCATATCCTAACCCAAGACCCTAGCATTATCTAATATGTGTATGCCTAAGACAAAGAGTTGTTGATTTATTTTATTACGTAGTTGTTTTTAAAGGTACTTTATGAGTGGTTCTAAAAGGGTGTTGATGTATGAAGTTTGTGAGATGTAACTCAAACCATGTAGTTAAGATGTTTTTCAATTGAATTCGATGAGAAAGAGTTTCTACAAGAAAAGAGTATCAATATCCTTTCCAAAACAAACAGTCCTAATGTAGCTTCTAATATTTCACAGCACATGTAGACATTCAAAATCGAAATAAAAAGCTCACTAACAAACTGATCAAAACAAACCAAATTGGAAGAAAGTGATTTTTTCTTTTATTTTTCAAATGATGTAATTAAGCTACCCTTTCAAAACAAAAATGCATGTAAGTGACTGTAAAAGTCAAAGTTTCAGACAATACAAACCCAAGGATCAAAAGACAAGAAAAATTCAAAACAATGATATCCACAAGCTAGGTGGAAAACATGGTCTCTAGGGTGCTATCGCGGGTTTCTAGGGTGCTAACGCGGGTTTCTAGACTACATGTGGAGTTAAAGAATAAGGTAATAGACTGTGCATAAGGAAAAATTGCATTAACACACACTGGAAATCACTAGGAGGGTGCATTATGGAGGATTTGTTCGAAAAAAAGAATAATCCATGTCACAGCAGATGTTGGAAATAATATTGAGAGGGGGGTGAATCAGTATTATCAGATCAATAACTTTATTTCCCAAACAGATTTATATACTCTACTTCAGCTAAGTGAATCAGCATGTACACGTGACTGTACTTAAAGCAACCAACATATATGCAGAGAACTTTTGATTTAGCCAATTTATGATGCATTGAACTTTAACCAATATATAAGAGATTTATTAAACAGTGCAGTAAACGCAAAATAAAACATCACACATAAGAAACACACATGAACACCAAGATATAAAGTGGAAACCTAATGTGGTTAAAAACTACTTGTTGTTGTTGTCTCTGTCGTCTTTTAATAATAAGAAAATCTGTTTATAATCTTGTACTGGTGTAGAATCATACTAGTATGTAGGCTTTTACTTGCAGAAGTTTGTACCTTCTCTCGTTCTCCAGCTTCTACTAGAAGGAAGCTACAACCCCCTAGCTCTTGTACTAGCCAATATGTTTACTAGTACATAGGTAGCAACCTACAGAAGGCTATGACCTTCTTTCTTCCTCCAAGGACCAGGTTTCATAAATTTTCAGACTGGATCCATCAACAACACCATAATTGCAATATAATCATCAAATACATCTTCATCAACCAATCACTTTCTGAATCAACCACAACTAAATCAATCAATCATTTTGACAACCCATCGTCACTGTAGCAAATCACAATCAATCTGATCATTCTGAATACTGTCACCAGAATACAGTCACGAGAACCTAAAGCAAAAATTATAACTCTTCAATAACAAATAGAAACAACTAAAACATAATTCATAAGGTATACACTACTTCCATGTGTCGAACCAACATGTATACGTGCTTTTATCAAAGCTAACCAGTGTACACATCTGCAAATATTAATTCATAATTCTGCATCTATTCCGGACTTCAGTTATACCTAAATCATAATATTTACAGAATAACACATGCGTCAGTATTCAGAAATAGACTATACATGATCAAACCATATAATGATAATTCATTTCAAGCCTTAAGATCCCAATCCATCATTATATCTTATCCCTCATCAACCGCTAAGGGTCATCCTTGGTTCAGATCAAGCACAACACCATAAGCCAATAACCTGCATACTAGATCTCACACTTCATCAGATATTCCATACTTGCACACCTAGCCTAATGATCTTCTCCTCCTTATATAGCTTTTCCTTTCTCAAGACCATGGACCAAAACCACTTAGGACCAATACCTTGGACCAAATACCTAGGGTCAATACCTCAGACCAAATACCTTGGATCAAAATACCTTGGACCAAATACCTCAGACCAAAAACTTAGTTTTCCAAGATATACATGAGTTTCCTTCTGTGAAAGTGCGTGTGTACGTATACGCTACTTGTGTTCACTGAAACTGTGTGTATATGCAGCTTGGTCAAGGTGAACCTGCGTATACCTCTGTTTCTTCATTCTTTGAGTCTGATTTGTAATTCTTTGTTGTTTTCATGCTATACTGTGATATTTCATCTGAATGAGTTGCCATCAAGGACAACACCTGTATCATAATGCCAACAATCTCCTCCTTTGGACTTGATGGAAACAACAACACCAATTCACTCTCCCCCTTTGACATTAAGGGCAAAGGGTGGACCAAGATAATTTCTCCCTTTGACATACATTATGCTAGATAGGCTCCCCCTGAGTACATGTTGAATTCTTTGATTGAGCTCCCCTTTTGTACATGCTGAGACACACTGAAATCGTCCATGCTCTTCGTGAGCATACGCAGAGTCTGCAAAAAAATATTTTCTAAAAGAATGACTTTATAACTTAACTATGTGAGGATGACCTTCCTATCACCAATAACTCATACGTACATCCATCTCCCAACCCAGTGGGGATATACCAAATTTGACTCATCCACCCAACCAAGTGGGGATATACCAATTGTTTATACATGATAGAAACAAGAAATATTACAGCATCCATACCATGTAAAGTGGGGATACAAATTACATTATTTGTCCAAGAGGACTCATTAAAGACATATCACACCCTAGACTTTTATCTGAAGCCATAGCTGGACTCGACAACCATAATTCCAACAATGTTGAACGTATGTGAAGGCTAATGCTCCCCCTAAACTTGTGCTACATGTGCATTGTTAACAGGTCAATGATCAAGGCATCTTTGTCAGTCAGATAAAATTAATGAATATCTATCAGAGCACCCATATCAGAGCCTGCCCCACTGTTTTTCTTGTCTGAAACACATATACACTACTTGACCCATAGAAACCCATGTGTGTATGTGACTATACTTCGTGAAACCTGCGTATAATAACCTTTCTCTGAAAAATTGTATTTAACATCAGGATGATGCAACAACTACTCCCAAATTTTGTCTGAGATATTCAAATGTCTCTTTGGGCAATGGTTTAGTGAATATATCAGCAACCTGTTCTTTGGAAGGAACATACTCCAATTTGGCCTTTTGTTCAAGCACTTGTTCACATAGAAAATGGTATTTGATGGGTATGTTCTTGGTCTTGGAGTGCATGATTGGTTTCTTTGAAATACTGATGGCACTTGTATTATCACATAGAATGGATATGGGTGGAGTACATTTGATCTGAATGTCTTGCAAGGTTTGCATCACCCAAAGTAGTTGTGTGCAATAATATGCAGCAGAAACATATTATGCTTCAGCTGCAGATAATGCAATTGAACTTTGTTTCTTGCTGAACCAAGACACTAACCTGGAACCCATATAGAATGCACCACCACTAGTGCTTTTTCTGTCATCAACGCTTCCTGCCCACTCTGCATCTATATATGCATGAAGAGTAAGATCTGTATCTCTTGGATACCATAAACTAAAGTTCTATGTTCCTTGAAGATATTTGAAAATTCTTTTGACTGCCTGAAGGTGTGATTCCTTTGGATTTGGTTGGAATCTTCCAACTATTCCTACTGCATGCATGATGTTAGGTCGGGTACCTGTTAGATAATTCAGACTACCAATCATGGATCTGTAAGTGGGTTGATGTACTGTTGCTGATTCATCATTTGAGCTGAGACTGCATCCTGTTACCATTGGGCTACATACAGGTTTAGAATATTCCATGACGTACCTTTTCAAGATCTCTTTGAGATATTTGGTTTGTGAAAGAAAAATACCATCTTTATTTTTTTGAACTTGTAGACCAAGAAAATAGGTAAGTTCACCAAGCAAGGACATTTCAAATTCTTGCTGCATTACTGAAGAAAAATTCTGACTCATGGATTCTTCGTTGCTACCAAAGATGATATCATCAACATAAACAACAATAATTAGCAATTTGTCAGTGTCAATCTTTGTATATAGATTGTTATCTGCTAACCCTTTTGAAAAACCCTGTAGGTGTAGATATTTGTTAAGGCGGTAATACCAAGCCCTTGGAGTCTGTTTCAGACCATAGAGAGCCTTTTTGAGTCTGCATACAAGTTTTGTATCATTTCCAAGAATGAATCCTTCTGGTTGTTCAATATAAACTTCTTCTTCTAAATATCCATTAAGGAAAGCAGATTTAACATCCATTTGGTATACTTTGAATTTCTGAAGGCTAGAAAGAGCAAGAAACATACTTATGGATTCAAGTCTAGAAATAGGTGCAAAAGTCTCTTCAAAATATATACCTTCTTGTTGAGCATACCCTTTACAAACAAGTCTAGCCTTGTTTCTAATGACTTCTCCATTTTCATTCATCTTGTTTTTGAATATCCATTTAGTTCCTATAATATTTTTATCATGAGGTCTAGGAACTAATTCCCAAGTATTATTCTTTTCAATTTGCTCAAGTTCTTCATTCACGGCCTTGACCCAACATTCATCTTTGCATGCTTAATTTATATTTTGAGGTTTGGTGGAGGATAGTAATGCTAGATAGCTTGAGGTTTCTATAATAGTTCTTCTTATCTGTACACCTACCTCTTTGTCCCCTAAAATTTGAGTTTCTGGATGATTTTTCTGAACATACTTGGACGGAGTCTTTTCTTCTACCTAATGAGCCTCATAAATGGGTAATTATATGGGATCATTATACCTCCTAACCTAGTAAAATCAACCATTCTCTTAGCTTATTGTATGATTTTCCAATTATATTTATGCTTATGGAGTGAGTTGAGTTAGTTATGATGCCATGTGGTCTAACATGTGTTTAATGCAGATTATAGATGAATTTTGAGGTCAAAGTCAAGGATCCAGTGGACAAATGGCAGCAATAACTCAAAGTGGAAAAAGGAGAGGACTTATAGTAGGGAATCCCCCTCATTTATTACTCCTCACTTCGAATTCCCCTTCATTCAGCTCGGAGTACAAGTAGCGAAATCATGCACTAGAAGGCAATCGAGCAAGTGGAGGATGACTGATGATTATCTCAAGTTTTGGGAGCCAAGCCTCCCTTATTTTAAGGAAGCTATTGGTAGCTTCATTTGTATAAGTAGAGAGGCCTAGGGCCTCACTAGGGTTGGATTTTGGTTGTATTTTTTCTTATGTAAGCTCTGCTCCAACTTCGAGCTTATTATTTTGTGACAGTCCCATGTAATCGTGTTATTATTTTGATAATAAAGATGGAATCCTTTTTGAGATAGCATTGAGTTTCCTCAGAGGGCTGAAGCTCTTGGGTTAGGGCCCAATCCAAGCAGACAAGCTCCTCTTTACTTGTATTTGTATGTTTTATTTCAATTTTTAGATTAGGTTGATGTTAGAGGTATTTCTTTTATGGTTAAGAATAGGTTGCTTTTGATGACTCAGTAGTTCACTTCCATTTGTGATTTCTATAGCAGGTTAAGCAGTGGTAAAGAGAAGATTCAAAAGGCTAGAAATAGTGCCTTGGCCTCTCTTCCTCCCTTTGGTACCATGATTTGAGGAAAAGACCCTCTTTCTGCCCTAAAAACACAGATTTTCCTCATTCATAGGACTTCTAGTGTTTGCATCTTTTTAATAGGTTAATAGTCCAGTTTTGTTTGCTTAAGATATTCTTCATCATGCTCACTTATTTATTTGAAATATTCTTCTTTCATGCTTTCCTTTCTTGCAGCATTCCTTAGCATTTACTTTCATATATCATAGTTTAGACTAGTTCGATGCAAAACTCTGTTTTTCTAGGTGCACTCATTTCATTGCTTGTTTGATCTTATTGGTTGACCGTTAGTTCCTATGCAGTAGATCTCTTCTAACAACAGGTCAGGCTATCATCCATCCCATCCTCCATCTGATCCATGCCCTATAGGTCACCCAAGTCTCTCCTCAATTCTGCCTTAGTTTCCTGCCTTTTCCATAGAACTTCTTCTTCTCTCCTTGAGAAAATCCAATCAGCTTTCTCTCTCTTGGTGGTTCATGGTAGACCACAGGTGCCCTAACACCTCATTCCAACCTTCATCTAGCTCTTTCACCCACTCTCACACCCTCAAAATAGTGAAAACTTCTCTCGGCCTACTCTAGTAGAACATTGTTTTTCCTCTTGTATATTTATTCTGTCCTCCTGTAGACTTTCTTGTAGGCTTCCTTTTGAAGGCCGAGTATGGGAAAAGCCCCCAGAAGGCCACTTGAGACCTCCTAGGACCCATCCACACCATCCTACATCCTCTCAAGTCCCAAAATCGCCCTTCAACACCACCTATTCGCTGCCACATTCACACACAATAAATTACATGCATGTCAAATTCACATAAAAATCCAAAAATATGTATTTTGCTTATTTACTTCCAGAAATAGCATAGTTAGATGTTGTTTACTTCCTTGAATAGGTAATGGAATTCCTTTCATGGTTTTCATAGCACTTTCTACAAAAGTAGAATTAGTTGGTTAATTAGGGTTCACTAGTTTTGCTTTGCATTTAAGTCTTTCTCCTTTCTGCAGTTAGAATAGCATCTATATTTCTTTCCTTTCATCACATATAGAGCTTCTTCTGGAATCCATAGAAGTTGGCTTGAGCTCCTAGTGATCTTGCGCTGGCTGACGAAGTGACAACCTATAGTGAGAACTAGTACTTGTGCATACAACACCGATGCTTCCAAGTTTGTTACGAACTATCGGGTTGATAAGAGTAAAGTAGGCAGCCCAAGAGTTGCAGCATTATTGCTACAATATTGGTGCTCACCACTTTTTGGCTTCGTTGTCGAGGAAGCGTCAGAGTATTCTGTGATTACTTCTTTCTTATATTCCCTTCTTGCAACATTCTGCTAATGGTTTATTTCAACAAAAGTAGAATAGTCAATTTATTTTCTTTCAGTTCTGCATTTCCTTGCTTTCTTTCTCAATTCTGCAAATTTCATTTCAGCAAATGTAGACTAGTCATTCCTGTCCCTTCAGTTCTACATTTCCTTTCTTTCCTTTTCAATTCTGCAAATTTCCATTCAACAAGTTTATTTTAGCTAGTTGCAATTTGTTTTGTTCAAATCAATTTCAGTTTCTACAGGTACTATTAGTGTGGGAAAAAAGGACAAAAACCAACCAAAAAGATTTCCTTTCATGCCTCATAGGAATAGAGATAACTCAGGAAATTTTTTTCCCAACACCCCCACTACTTCACATAGCCAGCCTTCTCTCTTCTTCAGCGGCTGCGATCAAGAAGAACCCGTAGGTGAACAATAAGACATATTTGAAGAACCTATAGGGGAAAAAGAAGAAGAAAACATTCCTTTGGAGCCAATGGTTGAACACAGAAATGCTAGGGGGAATGGAGAGAGAATATAGGGTACCTTTCCCATCGAGAGACCAATAGGGACACCAAAATGAAGAATATAAGCCCTTCCACCCTACCTCATTTTCATGGTCTGACTACAGAAGATCTTGACACCTTTTTGTTTGAGTTTGTTGTTATATGTCGAACCCATGACTATGAAGAAGATGAGAAAATGTTGAAATTGTTCCCTTCTACTCTCAATGATGCAGCAATGCACTGGTTCATGGGATTACTTGGCAATAGCATCACAACTTGGGCTTAGATGCAGCAAGCCTTTAACAACAAGTATCGAGACTATTGTAGATCAAAAGATACTAAAGAAGAAATTTTCCAAATGAACATAGGAAGTGATGAGTCCCTGGAGGACTATGAAGAGAGGTTCCAGCTCAGTTACAAAAGGGCCGAGTGTACACTTGACCCTGAATCTCTGAAGTTGGTCCTGCTCAGGGGAATCCGGGAAGATCTTTAGACACCCTCCATCTATTGGATGGGTGAGACATCTACCAACTGTCCTATGAGGACATAAAGACTTTTTTTAGAAACCATTGTAGAGTAGCCAGAAAGAAAGGTAGGGGGAGTCAACCCATAGCCAGTGCCTATTCCTCCAACTCATCCATTAAAGGAGAAATTGGAAACACGCTGGAAGACTTCAAGAGTGAGATGCTACAGAATCTTTCCATGCAAATGGATACCTTACACATCAAAAGGAAACAAGAGGAAGCATAGAGGGTTTTGGCCATTTTTTTCCCTAGATGTACCAGGAGGCATCCTAGGAATGAATGCCCATTGAACTCTATAGAGGTTTTTTCAGTATGTGAAGAAAATCATTCTACAGATAAGTGCCCTTCCTTACTCAGACTTAAAGTTGTATATCAAGGGGTTGAGGGAGTCACTGAACAACTCTATTATATAAACCAAAGGAGGTTGCATGGACCTAGACCATACTAGGAGGGGATGCAAGGGACATCTCAGGCATACTACAACCCCAACCAAGTCACTTCCATACCTTCTTGGGGCCCTCCTTCTCATCCTTCCTCATCCATACCTCCTCCTTGGTCCTACAAATCTCAATATCAAGCCCAACTAGCCACCCATTCATTTCAATCCTATGCTTAGCCACCAACTTATTGGAGTGCACCTCATCAGGGGTGGAGACCTCAATACAACTCTCTTCCCACTCTTTTGCCTCCACCACCTACCCAACCACAACCATTACCTCTTGATCCACCAAAGAAACCCCAAATGCCTGCCCAGCCAAATCCAAACCCAAACAACAGATAGGCTCAACAAGTGTATAGTGGGGAGCCATCATGCCCAACTTATCCTATGGAGATTTAGTAAATTAACTTACAATCTGGGAAAGTTCTTCTAGATAGCTAGCCTCCACCCAGGGAGGTTGAGGAAGATAAAGAGGAAAGTGAACCAAAAGCAATTCCACCCTTTCTTGAGAGACTATCCGTGACAGTCTAGCCTACCCCAGAAGAAACTGAACTCCTGGGAGAATTGAAACAATTATGTGTAAATATACCACTTCTCCAAGCCATAAAAGATGTGCCTATCTACAATAGGTTGATCAAAGAGAAGTTCTTTAGGCATCCAAGAATGCGCAAGAGAGATGCCCGAACCATCAATGTCATAGGGCAACTGTCCGACCTAATGTTAGGGTAGGTAACCTGTCCAAAATATCTAGACCCTAGAAGACTAGTAGTTGATGTCCACATCAATGGTACCATGTGTTAACTCAAAATTAGGCCCTGGAAGGTTGCAGACCAAGAAGACCTTAAGTAACTATTTCAAACCTACTTTAGGTTAAGGCTTAGCCTCCTCAACCTGAGAGGGCTCTCTCAAAAGAATTAATGATTTTTTCAATTGTGATTAAGATGGCTAACTCTTGTGAAACGAATATAAAAATATGAATGGTGGAAACACAATTAAAATCTATCCATTGGGCTTATGGAGTCAACATCATTTCAGTATGACAATGGTTTCAACCTTACATAGAAGTCAGGGCATTCAACATTCAACACATTCATAACATACTAAAAACATATAGGACCACACAGTCTATGAATGTATACAGGAATTTAGAGCACCTTAAGTGAATTATAAGTGATTACACATTCATACTACTGCACGTATTAGGAAAAGAACAATACAACACATTTTGAACATCAAATCCCTCATGAGTCCTGAGAAGCAAAGCCAAACTTGTATTACTAAAACAGAGTCTTTACATAAGCCAAATATCAGAGATTTTTTTTTTATAAATTTCCAACGCCTTGTACATTGCTCTTTCTCCTATTTATAGAGCTCTTCTACCTGATTGAGATTCCACCTCAAGCATGAGGGGAACTCGAAATCTACTTCTAATGACACCTATTCAATTTTTAACTGCCTATTAAATGTAACAAACTTCAACTAGACTTTCTAGAGATCTAAATAAAGTAGGATTCTAACACCATGTTATGGTAATAGTAGCCTTGGTTACAATTATTCTCGTTCTTTGACATGTGGTCCCTTTTTAGTTTGACTGTGATGGATGTTCAAGGCTCCATGCTGGTCTTCTATGCCACATCTTCTCCATTGTCCTGAAACATAGGAAACTACCCTTGCTCATCGGTCTTCAGTTTGCCTTATAATTTTCGAACCCACAGAAGCATGTCCTTCATCTTTGATTATCCAAAATGTAACAGATGGCCACGTCCTTGATGTGCTGTCAACCTGCTTTATGTGTAAAGGCAAAAACTCTTTCAAGCTATTTTGACATATTTTGAACTGTGGTAAATGTGCTCACTTTATGACAAAAATTTAAAGTTGGATTCGAATCCATATTTTCTCCACCTGTCTTAACCTGGTTGAATGTTGAAGCTTCAGATGATGCCTTGTATATATTCCCCTTTCAAAATTTCCCGCTTATGTTTCAAAACCGGTTGATTGATATTGGATTATTTAGCTTCAGCAGTTTCGTAGCATGCTACGAAACTGTTGAGCTCTAGTCATCACCTTCAGCAGTTTCATAGCACGCTACGAAACTGCTGAGTTGTTTCAAAAATCAGAGTTTCAACCCAAAACTTTGCTATTTGAGCACTTTGCTATTAAAACATTCTTGCAACTGTTTCAAGACCTTCCAAAATTGAATGGGAATGTTTGGAAAGATTATACCAAGAAAAACTATCAAAACTTTGAAATATATCCTTACTTGAAGTGGGTTTTCTTTATGGAGATCCTTTTTGCTGGTCCAATTGAATCTTTAAGTCTTCAACTTGTTTTTTCAGTACTTTGATCCCAGACCTGAGGTTTATATTGACTTTTCTGCTAAATTGAGCTTCTTTTATTGCAGGAGTAGTCCAGCTACGAAATTGAACATTAAAATCAACCACTTCAGGAATTTGAAAAGTTTGGTCCTCCCATCAAGCCTGCATTTGGTTAAAATAAGCCTCCTTAGCTGCAAATTCCTAGCAGCTTTCTTTAATCTAGCAATCTCAAAGTTGGCAGATTCCAATCTCCTTTTCAAGTTTTCCACACTGCCTTCTTTTTTAGTGGCAACTGTTTTGCCTTTATCCTTTCTTTCATGAGGTTGTGTCTCCTCGCCTGTTTCATCTACCCTTGGCAACACCTCCTGTACTTGTTTGAACTTCCTTGTTATTGGTCTCCTAGGTTTGAAAACAAATTGTTCAGCTTGATCATCAAACTTGAGTTTCTTTGAGGCTTTGACCTTCTTAGCCTTCTCTTTTCCTGACTGTATCAAATTAGCTTGAACTAGTGGGGGCTCTTCAATGTCAATTGCTTGTAATAAATCATTTAAATCTCCCTTTGAAATAGGACTTTCTTCAATAGCCACTGACTTAACCTTTTCTTTCACCACCTGGCTCCTCATTCTTCTTCTTTGAACTCCTTCACCTGTGCTTGATTCATGTGCATTTTCCTTATCCTGAATTTTTTCTTTAAGGGACTGTTGGAGTGTATCTTGAATAGTCAGTGGCTTGGTGGATTCCCTTACTTGCTTTCTTGCCTTTAACTTTGAAAACCTCTTGGCTCTTGTTTCTGCTTGAGGACTTGTTGTTGAAAGATCTTTTGTAGCTAGAGGGCTGAGACTAGTCTTACTCTTGAAACCAGCCATGAATATAAATGTGTCCCAGTCTCTGCCTACCCTTTGAAGTTCATGCAGAACAAGTAACTTAATCAGGCCATGGTGAAACAAAGAAGTCTTACAAGCCTCTTTTCTTAGTTGTACCTTGTCACACATTTTACTCAAACTGCGGAATAAGTAAAAAGGTAGATCAATATATGCCTTCCCTGTGAAATGTAATAGGAGTTTGAAATGGTATGAATACACTTTGTTATATCTTCCTTCACAGGTCAGGTACTTCTGTATACAGGTGAGAAAATGTGCATATGATTCTTTGACATAGCTCCTAGGAACAGACTTGCTCAAATCCGAGTTAATGAATTCTTTCTTTAGAAATTCTTTGCATGGGTTCATGTCAAATTTGAAATTCTTGAACCAATTTCCTTGCCCTCTTGGAATCTTTGTAACTGTGGATATCATGTATGGGGAGACCTACAATTCCATCATACCAACCTTTGAGTTTAATCCTATAAAATTCAGTGCAAATTCTTTAGTCACTTGTGCATGACCTCCTTGGAGCTTCTTAGAAAAATTCCAACATCCAGCTTGTTTAAATGCCTATTCTAACTCTCTGTTGTTCAAGGTTATATCCAAACCTTTAGGCTCGTTTCTCATACATTTGCCTGACGTGTGGTCTTTCCTTTCTACTGATCCCTCCATGAAGATTCAGTGACCTGTAGGCAGGGAATGCTAGCGCTGTTCAAACTGCAAACTCTGCCTCACTTGAATTTCTGCCTCACTTGATAGCTGCCTCGCTTGATGACAATGTTTTTTCAAATTGAAATCTTGCAGATTTGTTTCTCATGAAAGGCTTACAATCATCATGAAAACTTGTGCATAGGTGGCTTTCCCTGGAACTTGTATTCTGTGTGTATCAACGTACCTAATGGTTGTGATAATGGAGATAGGTTGTTGGACATGATATGTGGAGTACATGAACTGACAAAGAATGACGCAACCATAGATTAACTTAACAGATTTGACAGTTGGGAAAGATTCATTGCGGAATGCATGAATCTCTGATTTCGCAGCGCGGTCAGCGTAAATTTTGAATTATGCACTGCGAAATCACCTAATAACGTATCGCGCTGCGAAAACACCTAAAGGACTATTGCACTGCGAAACTACTAAACAGGATTAATGCACTGTAAAAACACTTTAGAATGGTTACATGTGCTACGCAATCACCTAAAAAGGCTTTGTGGTACAAAATGATTTTTGAAACAAACTGACACATGGCTATGAGATTGGTGATGAATGAGGGTGACCAGTGATAGATGAGAATGCATTATTGACTCACAACCTCCTAAGACTCATACTTTTAAGGAAAAATGAAATCAAACTTAGACTAACACTGACCTTTATCATCAAGCTAGTATAAGAAATTTTG
The DNA here is from genome assembly GCA_000404065.3 of Pinus taeda. Classification (NCBI taxonomy): domain Eukaryota; kingdom Viridiplantae; phylum Streptophyta; class Pinopsida; order Pinales; family Pinaceae; genus Pinus; species Pinus taeda. The sequence continues at coordinate 234,510 of APFE030156254.1, forward strand.
GCATTAGATTTCTTAAATGATAACACCATGATCCCACACACCTTAATTGATTTAGGAGCTACCATTAATGTGATGACAAAGGACACCATGCTCAAACTCAACCTCCAGGACTCCTTGAGGAAGACCATGACCATGATACAACTAGAATAACGCTACATCGTGACCCTTGAGGGGATTGTGGAAGATGTGATGGTCTCCATTGATTCTTGGGAGTACCCTATTGATTTCTTAGTTCTCCAGCCAAAGGCAAAGCTCACTGGGTATCCTCTCATTCTGGGAAGACCCTGGTTGGCTACCGCCAATGCATACATCAGCTGTCGAGCTAGGAACATGACCATAAAGAATGGGCACATGTCCAAGTAGTTAATCCTATATCCTCCTGCCCAACCCTTGCTAGAACATGATGTACCTCTCTGCTTGGAAGAGGAAGATGAGGATGAAGTCTATTCTACACTACTTTATGCATTAGAAATTGCCATGGGGGGGAACCGCAAGATGAGGATGATATGATTGAAAATCTGAGTCAGAATCCATTGAATCCACTTCCCAGAGTATCACCATTAGAGGACATAGTAAGAGAAACCAAAAACAACCCCTCAACTGATCTATGTGCGTCCGACTCTACTCCTCTCCATGTTAAGAATATAGATATTAGCCTAGAAAGAACCTTGAAAATCAATCCATCCCTATCCACTTCCCAGGAGAAGGAACTGTGTAGCTTACTGAGAAAACAACTAGATGCCTTCGCCTGGAGCTATAAGGAGATGAAAGGAGTGTACCCTTCAGAATGCACTCATCATATATACATCAAGGAGGATTGCAAGCCAATCAAGCAGCCTCAAAGGAGGATGAATCCAACACTTAAAGATATTGTTAAGGAAGAACTACAGAAATTGCTTGATGCAGGATTCATCTATCCCATCTCTGATAGTGAATGGGTCTCTCCTTTGGTGCTAGGGCCAAAGAAAAATGGTAAGTGGAGAATCTGTATTGACTATCAAGAATTGAACAAAGCCACTAAAAAGGACCATTTTCCTTTACCTTTCATAGATCAAGTGTTAGACGGTCTGGCAGGGAAAACATTTGTCTCTTTCCTAGATGGGTTTAGCAAGTACAATCAGATTCAAATCAGCCTGGAAGATCAAGATAAGACCACTTTCACTTGTCCTTGGGGTACCTTTGCATATCGGGTCCTTCCTTTTGGTTTTTGTACGCTCTAGCTACTTTCCAAAGAGCGGTATTGAGTATATTCTCTGAACTGGTTCATGATGCAGTAGAAATATACATGGATGATTTTACTTTGTATGGCTCTGACTTTCAGGAAGCTTTATCTAACCTAGGAAAAGTTCTAGACAAGTGTATTGAGATGAACCTATCCCTCAGTCCGGAAAAATGTGAATTCTTGATGACTGAAGGGACCATGCTAGGTCATGCAATATCTCAGCAAGGACTACAGGTGGGCCCCAACAAAATTGCCATCATCCAAAGGGTCCCACCTCCTCAAAAGGTGAGAGATGTTAGAAGATTCCTAGGCTTTGCTGGGTATTACAAGAGATTCATTAAATATTTTAGTAAGCTAGCCTCTCCTTTGTTTGGCCTCTTAGGTAAAGATGTTGAGTTCATATAGTCAGAAAATTGTCAAGAAACCCTAGATAACTTGAAGAGTAAGCTCGTGATTGCCCCAATTCTAAGATGCCCAAACTGGGCCCTACCTTTCCACATTCACACAGATGCCTCGAACAAAGCAATAGGAGAATCTTTGGGACAAATTGATGAAAAGTTACCTTATTCCATATACTTTATAAGCAAAAACTTGTCAAAGGTAGAGTTAAACTATACAATAACCAAGAAGGAACTCCTAGCTGTCGTGCATTCCCTAAACAAATTCAAACATTATATCACAGGCTATCAAACCTTTGTGCACACTGATCATGCTGCAATTAGATATTTAATGAACAAACCAGATGTAAATGCTCACATTATTAGATGGTTACTTTTACTGCAACAGTTTGATTTGACCAATATTGATAAGCTTGGTAAAGAAAATGTTGTTGCTGACCTTTTGTCTAGAGTAAATTTGCCTACAGGTGAAGAAGGAATGGTGGATGACCAAATGCCAGATGAACATCTATTTTCTATCTCAGTACTCTCTCCATGGTTTGCTGATATAGCAAAATACTTGGTTTTAGCACAGTTCCCACCACACCTGTCCTTAAAAGAGAAGAGCAAGATAGTAAGGAAAAGCACCCCTTTCACCTGGAATGGGGGAAATCTCTTCAAACTTTGCCCAGATTAGATCTTGAGAAGATGTGTCAAGGAGGAGGAAGTCTTTGACATCCTCTTGACCTGTCATGACAGGATTTGTGGAGGTCATTTTAAAGCAAAAATAACTGCCTTCAAGATACTGCAAGCAGGCTAGTACTGGCCCACTCTTCATCAGGATGTGAGGAGATATACCAGCTAGTGTGATCGGTGTCAGAGGATGGGGAAACCTACTCCAAAGGATGAGATTCCCATGCAATCTCAAGTGACCTTTGAGCCATTTGAGAAGTGGGGCATGGATTTTGTGGGTCCTATCAGCCCTCGTTCAAAGCAGAAATAATACATCATTATGTGCACCGATTACATGACAAAGTGGGCAGAGACAAAAGAAATCAAAGCAGAGACAGAGGAAAATGTAGCTGAGTTCTTGAGAGAAAACATATTCTACAAGTTTGGGTATCCAGGAGAGTTGGTCACAGATCAAGGCAATCAGTTTACTTCCAATTTGATTGAAGACCTACTCACACATCATAGAATCAAGCACCAGACTTCCACCCCTTACCATCCACAAGCCAATGGGTAGGTGGAGGTCACTAACAGAGCTTTGGAAGGGATCCTGACAAAGGTAGTGAGCAGTAGCATAAAACACTGGGCAAACATATTAGTTGAGGCCAGTTGGGCCTACAACACAACATGGAAGACCACCATAGTGTTCACACCATATGAATTGGTATATGGGAAGAAGGCTTTGCTGTCAATAAAATTTGAATTCAATACCCTCAGGATGGCAGTTCAGCTAGACCTAGACCTCAGCCATGCACAAAAATAAATATTACTTCAGCTCAATGGATTGGATGAACACGGATTGTAGGCCCTTCTCCATATAGAGGTAGTTTAGCTTCAGAGAAATATATGGCATGAAAAAAATATCAAGGAGAAGCAATTCCAAGAGGGAGATTGGGCACTACTGTATGATTCAAGATACAAATATTTCAAAGGCAAACTAAGGACAAGATGGCTGGGACGCTACACTGTGGATAAATGCAATGAAAATGGTTCAGTTTTGATTAGAACCATTGATGATGAAGCCATCCCCATGCTTTTCAATGGACATTGGTTGAAAGTCTACAAGAAACCCCTCTCCAAGAAAGAGTTCATTGAATATATGAATAAGATAGTGATGGTAGTGGAGCATGTCTTAGCCTCCACTTCACCCACTCACTGAAGAAAAAGAAAAAATAAAAAATAAGGACTCGAGTGAAAACCTCCATGAGGCACTTGAGTCCCATCAGTGGGTTGAAAACCTTTTCTAAGGTGGCCCAGTGATGTCAAAAAAAAAAAAGAGAGAAAGGAATAAGATCCCTGGGTGAAAACCTCCCTTGGAGGAGCCAAGGGCAGGTAATTAGGGTGAAAACCTCCTTGAGCCACCCTAGTTGTTTTCAAAAAAAAAGAAAAGAGAAAATAAGAAAAATGAATTTTCATTTGCATTACAGGTTTGCAAGAGGACTACTGGAAGCAGAAGAAGTTGCCAAGGGAGTCCTTACCTCCACGCTAGCACCTATCCTACCTTCCCACACCTTTTCCATCATTCTTGGCATTTCTTTCACCTCACTGTGCTTCCTTTTAAAAAATTGTGTTTTCTACAGGAGGCTTTATGTTTTCTACAGAAGGCTCCTGTAGGAATTACAGATAGCCAGAAATGGATATAAAAGGTAGTTCCAAGGGACAAGGAAGCTTCATGAATAACCTATAAACCCTCCTATAGTCTTCCAACCTCCTTGCCATCATTTCCAAGCTTGCATCACACCCCAAGAATCATTCTTCTCCCTGTCCAAGAAAAACACAAAAAAAACTAGTTTTTTAGGAAAAGAAAAAAACAAAAAATAAGAGAGGAAGCAGCACCATCCACCTCACCTGAAGCCTACCTATTACCTATGCATATCCATTTGCATCTTTGGCATCATCCTCATAGCTCCAAGCATAGAAAGAAGCTGAAGTTTCAAGGGGAGAAGCAGCTACAAGATCTCCTGTAGGAATTCCTGTAGGAGTTGATCCCATTAAAATCTAGCATCAACAGCAAGAGAGTGAAAACATGAAGGTTGAAGAGACACCTGAGTCTCATATCCAACCAAAGAAGAACCTGCACAAGACACAACCACACCTCAAAAAGAAAATAGCATGCATGAAAAGAAATAAAAGCATGTAGTAGAGAAAGAGAGGCACAACACCTCACAGTAAATACATTCGGATCACAGGTAAGTAACTAACCTACTCCTCCGTTTGCATTTGTGTAATTAGAAGGCATGCAAAAGCAACAATATGGTTGAGATTAACTGAGATAAAGGTGGATATTTAACTTGGCCACCTTCATCTAGTTGACTCCACTCATCCGAAGATGTCACCCACACGTGCGCACAGTCAACTCAAGAGAGATGTCAAGGACAGGTAGTGGAGGAAGTGTGAACTCCGATGCAATCATGAGGGATGATTACGAGGAGGGGGCCATGATGACAAGGTAGGTGGGGACCAATGGTCTAAATATGGACAGCATACACTTTTCCAGCTCACCCCCCATCACCGAAAATATCCATAAAAAGTAATAAGTACTCCTCCCACAACACTCTCACCACATTTTCCTTCATTCTCTCCTCGAAACTTAGCTACATCAATTTTCTTGTGCCCCCACAGCCTCATAACCATCGTCCTCCATCGATCTCTCCCATATTCCTGCTCTCGGTGTTTTCTATAGGAGCACTTATAGGTTCTACAGGAGCACCTACAGGAATTTTACAAGAGGGACAGTAGGCTTCTACAGGAGGGGCAGTGAGCTGTTTTGAAGGGAGAAAACATGGGTTTTAGCACGATTTTCGGTATGAGGAGGTAGGTTCCATGAATTCCCCCATTGAATATAAATATATGCAAGAAGTGGTTTCAATTTGAGGCAATAAATCCTTTAGGAGGAGGAAATACATAAAAAGGATTTATGCTTATTTAAATAAAAACACACACACAGTCTCCTCCATTTCTCTGTTTTTCTCAAAAATTGTTGTCTCCATCTCCACATTTGGTTTCCAAAAAGAGTAAAAGCAAAATGATAGGAGTATTTATGAGAAAGGATCCCACCAACTCCACTAGGCTCCATGTACATCCACAAGTAGTGGACATATTCACAAGAGCATATTGGATGAACTTTTTTGAAAGATTCTGAGGGATTGATGAGGAAATTGCCCAAGAATTTCCCACTCTTTGGTCCCTCACACAAGAAAACATGACACTATCACCCTTAGGGGTCTTTTCATGAAGATAACCCTTGAATTTATCAGTAGGGTCACTACCCTTCCTCTTGGGCTACCTTGGAATAAGGACCAGAAACCAATTGGCCAAGCTGCCAGGAAAAACTTTTTCCAAAATGATGAAACCCCTGTAGAGGATAAAAATGGCATTAGAAGGGCTAGCATACCATACCCTTGGGATGAGGTTAGTTACCAAATAATCAAATACATTTCCTGTGAGGAAAGGTACAACATTGTCAATGGTTATCACTTTAGAATCCTTCATGAATTAAGGTATGGCATGGCCACTCTAGCACCTCAGAAGCTCAACATCCCCTACTTCCTCCTGTAGTCCCTCATTCTAGCACTAAAGTTCAAGAAAGGAATTTAGAGTAGCTAGCTCACCATGGGTTAATAAAAATCCTAGTGGAAGAATCCCTCCATACATTCACACTCCCTATAGCATGGGAAGTCTTCCAAAACATGACAGTTAAGGATTACATAAAGGCCCTAACCTATGATATCAATCCTACTGGTAGTGAGGAGGAAGAGCAACAAGGGGGAGCAGGTGAAGCAACTAGTGACTTAGCAAAACAAGAAATGGAGGAGGAAGAAACTAAGATAGAAGAGGAGAAAGCTAAAGAAACAGAGAAAACAGAGACAGAAAAAGAGACAGAAGAAGGAGAAAAAGAGGAAAAAAAGGCAGAACAAGGAGCAGGGTCCCCTGAGACTCTAGAAAGGGAGGCAACAGCTACCCTTACTACCCTCAGTACACCAATTAAGCTAAATCAAAAGAGTAAAAGGCAGGCCTCCATGTATTTTAGGGCTAGGAAGAGCACAAGAATCAAAACAGGAAAACCTCAGCCCTCTTCAAAAGTGCCAATTACAATCGAAGATTCACCCTCTTCCCAAAGAAAAGGATCCCCTTCCAAGGCACCTATCACATATGAAAGATGGACTCCTAGATCTCCCACATGGAAAGAAAAGGTAGAACTACAGGACCCTCAAACAGTCCAACAGGAGGCTCAGACAGTTCTACAGGAGACATTGTCAAAACTATAGGAGACCCAAAAGCTTGAGAAAGAAATGGAAGGATAGCCATAGGTAAAGGAGGAAGAAACAAAGCTACAATAACCTAATCCCCAGCCCAGTCTTGCCTCCTACTACAATCTTCTTGAGGGAGGAAGGATAATTCCACAAAAAATTGCAATTCCACTATTCTTTGAATTAGAGAAAGAGAGAATAAGAGCACATAGGTGGATGCAAATAGCCAAATCCAAAGGAGTTGAGGATATTGGCCATATGGAAAACAAACTCAGAGAAATGGGCAGAGAGTTAAGTGCTATCAAACACAGGGAAGCAATTAAAAGAAGCCAACTTGAATCTGAAAATGAATTGTCAAGGAGGCAGCTGCAAGAGAAAGAGACCCAGCTGGCATGCATGGCCAGCTTATCCATGGAGGCATTGCAATGTAGAACACCAAAAAAATCATATGGCCTATATCTCAAGGACCAATGGTTACAATTTCAGAAAAATACTTTGGCACAAAGAGGCACAATGCCTTTCTAAGACTACAAGTAGTTTATGGATCTATGTGACCAAAGCACATCAAAGGATAAGGCAAAGATGACAGAATTCTACCTACATAACATGGTCCTCATAAACATGAATGCGTGGGATCCCAATGCCAGGCTAGGGGACCTGCAACTAATGGCTATGGCCTCATGGATGAACCATGAAGAGTTGAGGGTAGCATAAATTAGAAGGTTGATGATAAAGGAGCAGAATGAGCCATTAATGATAAGATCTAAGCCATTAGATCCCATGGAACTCATCGTCACACACAACTTGCTGGCCAATAATCTTAAGATTGCCCCTAGATGTATAAGTGATCTAGCACAAGCCATTGCACACTTTGAGGATATGGAAAGGCTACTTGGGGATGAATGTATGCATGCATGTATGAGGAGATGGAACACCTTACCACACAGTCTACAAATCATGGAATATCATTCCCCCACGAGGATGAAGGAGGCATTAAGAAGAGTGCCAAAGTACAAGCGCTCCATGCAAAGGCTGAAGGTAAACTAGATTGGCCTCAAACTGAGTCCCCGACTGTTGTTAGGCACGCTGGAACACAGAAGAGAATAAGAAGAGGAGGAGCAATGGGAATAGATAGAAAGGAAGGTAGGATTCTATGACAAGGAAGAGGAGACCACATCAAAATCATGGGATGCTAGGGAGGCCACCAGGGCCATAAAATATGAGGAGATGGACTAAGTTGCTCAGAGGATGAGCAACACCTTCAGTAGGGGGTGATGATGAGCCTCATAAATGGATAATTATATGGGCTAATTTTACCTCCTAACCTAGTCAAACCAAACATTTTCTTAGCTTATTATATGATTCTCTGATTATATTTATGCTTATGGAGTGAGTTGAGTTAGTTATGATGCCATGTGATCTAACATGTGTTTAAAGCATATTATTGATGAATTTTGAGGTCAAAGTCAAGGATCCAGTGGAAAAATGGCAGAAATAACTCAAAGTGGACAAAGGAGAGGACTTATAGGAGGGAATACCCCTCATTTTTTACTCCTCACTTTGAATTCCCCTTCATTCAGCTTGGAATACAAGTAGCCAAATCATGCACTAGAATGCAACTGAGCAAGTGGAGGATGACTGATGATTATCTCGAGCTTTGGGAGCCAAGCCTTCCTGATTTTAAGAAAGTTGTTGGTATCTTCATTTGTATAAGTAGAGAAGCCTAGGGCCTTACTATGGTCAAATTTTTGTTTTATTTTTTCTTATGTAAGCTTTGCTTCAACTTCGAGCTTATTATTTTGTGACACTCCCATGTAATCTTGTTATTATTTTGATAATAAAGATGGAATCCTTTTTGAGTTAGCACTGAGTTTCCTCAGAGGGCTAAAGCTCTTGGGTTAGGGCTCAATCCAAGTAGCCAAGCTTATCTTTACTTGTATTTGTATGTTTTATTTTAGTTTGTAGATTAGGTTGCTGTTAGAGGTATTTCTTTTATGGTTAAGAACATGTTGCTGTTAGAGATATTTCTTTTATGGTTAAGAATAGGTTACTTTTGATGATTCAGTAGTTTTCTTCCATTTTTGCTTTCTATAACAAGTTAAGAAGTAGTAAAGAAAAGATTAAAAAGGCTAGCAACTGTGCCTTGGCCTCTCTTCCTCCCTTTGTGACCATGATTTGAGGCAAAGACCCTCTTACTGCCCCCAAAACACAAATTTTCCTCATTCATAGGACTTCTAGTGTTCGCAGCTTTTTAGTAGGTTAATATTCCAGTTTTGTTTGCTTCAAATATTCTTCATAATGCTCACTTCTTTATTTTCAAAACTCATCTTTCATGCTTTCCTTTCTTGCAGCATTCCTCAGCATTTACTTTCATAGATCATAGTTTAGACTAGTTCGATGCAAAACTTTGTTTTTCTAGGTGCACTCATTCCATTGCTTGTTTGATCTTATTGTTTGACTGTCAGTTCCTGTGTAGTAGATCTCTTCTAGTAGCAAGTCAACCTATCAGCCATCCCATCCTCCATCTGATCCATGCCCTACAAGTCGCCCAAGTCTCACCTCAACTCTGCCTTAGTTTCCTGCCTTTTCCATAGAACTTCTTCTTCTCTCCTTGAGAAAATCCAATCATCTTTCTCTCTCTTGGTGGTTCATGGTAGACCATAGGCACCCTAATACCTCATTCCAACCTTCATCCACCTCTTTCACCCACTCGCACACCCTCAAAACAATGAAAAATGCTCTCGGCCTCCTCCTGTAGGCCTCCTGTAGAACGTTGTTTTTCCTCCTGTAGATTTCCTATGTCCTCCTGTAGACTTTACTGTAGGCTTCCTTTTGAAGGCTGAGTATGGGAAAAGCCTCCAGAAGGTCACCTAAGACCTCATAGGACCCATCCACACCATGCTACATCCTCTTAGGTCCCAAAATTGCCCTTCAACACCACCTATTCACTGCCACATTCGCACACAATAAATTACATGCATGTCAAATTCACATAAACATACATAAAAATCCAAAAATATGTCTTTTGTTTATTTACTTCCAGAATAACATAGTTTGATGTTGTTTAATTTTTTGAATAGGTAATGGAATTCATTTCATGGTTTTCATAGTGATTTCTACAAAAGTAGAATTACTTGGTTAATTAAGGTTCACTAGTTTTGCTTTACATTTAAGTCTTTCTCCTTTCTGCAGTTAGAATATCATCTATCTTTCTTTCCTTTCATCACATATAGAGCTTCTTCTATAATCCATAGAAGTTGGATCGAGCTCCTAGTGATCTTGCGGCAGATGACCAAGTGACAACCTGCAATGAGAACTAGTACTTGTGCATACAGCACCGACGCTTCCAAGTTTGTTACAAACTACCGGGTTGATAAGAGTAAAGTAGGCAGCCCAGGAGTTGTAGCATTATTGCTGCAATACTGGTGCTTACCACTACTGTTGTCTCTTCTTCTGGTGCTTCATTGGTTTCTTCTTCAAGATCATTGTGATCTGATGTGGGAAAATAATCCCCATCTTCTTCATTGTCATAATCTTTTGTTTTTATCTATTTTGGATTTTTTCATGCTTCATCAACTACAACATCAATACTTTCAACAATTTTTCCAAATCTTTTATTATAACATTTATATCCTTTACTTCGAGAGGAGTAACCAAGAAGAATACCTTCATCTGCTCTAGGCTCAAACTTACCAAGTTTTTCATCCGTCCTTTTGATATAACATTTGCTTCCAAAAACTTTAAAGTATTTTACATTAGGATTCTTACCATACCAATGTTCATGTGGAGTTTGAGTGTTGTTTACCCGAACATTTTCTTGGTTGAGAATAGTTACAGCGGCAAATGCAGCTTCACCCCAGAAGGTTGCGGGAGTTCCAGATTCATCTAGCATAGCTCGAACCATTTGTTGAACAGTTCTATTCATTCTTTCTACCACTCCATTTTGTTGAGGAGTCCTTGCAGTGGAGAATTGACTTTTTATTCCATGTTGTTCACAAAAGTCAAAGAATTCATCCGAGGTAAATTTCCCTCCTCGATCAAATCTGAGACATTTGATTTTTCTATTTGATTCATTTTCAACCAAAGCTTTTAAGGATTCGAACTTTTTAAATGATTCATCTTTATTCTTTAGAAGACCTATCCAAAACATTCTGGAAAAATCATCAATGAACAAAATAAATTATTCTTCTCCACGTGGTGACTTTTTCCTTGATGGTCCACATAAATCAGTATGGACAAGTTCAAGAGGCTTACTAGCTGACCCTTCTTTTTCAATGAAGTGAGTTGTGGTTTGCTTACCAAATTGACATGGTTTGCATATTGTATTTTTAGGGATGATGATATCTGGAAGATCACGAAAAACCTTGAATCTGCATGCTTTTCTTATTTGCGAAAATCTTATATGTCCTAATCTTCTATGCCATAGCTAGTTTTCATCATTTTTGCTTAGATATCACTGTTGTTGTCCTCCCTTGAGTATGTATAAGTTGTTTGGAGTTCTTGTACCTTTGATCACGGTCTCTCTTGTATCAAGCTCATGAACAACACATCCGTTTGATTGAAACACTACATTTCCTTAATCACACATTTGACTGATACTCAATGGGTTATGCTTTAAACCGTCTACATACATAACATTTCCAGCTTTAACCTTTTCTTTCAAGAGAATAGAGCCTTTACCTTTTATGACTGCAGGAGTGTCATTTCCAAATGAGACATTCTTTTCCTTTTCTAAGGCAGTGTATGGTTGAAGTTTTTCTTTGTCCCCTGTCATGTGTTTTGAGCATCCACTGTCGATGTACCACTAATTTTCTTGTCCTTCTACATACAAGGCTACACCACATATTTATGTTTGAGATTCTTTCCTTCTCAATATCTTGGGGTTTAATGGAGTTTTCTCCTTTTGAGATATTTGCTGAAATTTGCTCCTGCATTCAGATTCTTCATAACCAAAGTTGTTAAAGATTGAGCATTCCATTTCATTTTCAAGAAGAGAAAAGTTATTATAAGAACTTTTCTTGACCCCTGTTACATTCCTTTGATTTCGTGCGTCTCTAGTCATGATGGTTTTGTAAGCAACACATTGAGCAGCTTTGTGTCCAAAATTATGACATGAAAAGCATTGCCCATTAAAGAAGTTCCTGCGATTATCAAATCTATTGACCTGGTGATTCTAGTTTCTATTGATATTCATCTTTAGAGCAAATTGAGTATGATTTACCTGAGGTTGGTTGTGGCTTCTATTCATCCTTGGAGTAAATTGATTTTGATTTACCTGGTGATCTGCTTTATGCCTTTTCTAATGATTGTCATACTATTCACTGGTCTTTGCTGCATCAAGATAGCTTTTAGTGGAGTTTGACGGCTTTTGTGACTGAGATGCTTCTTCAGTATGTCCAATACTTGTCTTTATTAGAGGGGAACGCTACATTTTGATAATTTCATTTAAGGTTTCTGATCCTTTAGCAAATCTAATATTGAGATATTTTGTTTTCTCAAGATCCTTTCTTAGACCCACAATTTCACATTCTAGTTTTTCATTGTGTTTTACTTTTTCAGCAAGTTGGTATGTCAAAGTATCTATAATCATGTTCTTTTCTTCTAAACAGATTTTGAGTTTAGAGATTTCTTCATGAAGGTCATCCTCTTCCTCTTCTAAAGCATCCCAAAAATTATCATCGTCATAAGCCATTAGAAGTCTATAGTCATTACTATTTTCATCTTCATCACTATTTGATAAACCATCGCTATCTTCATGACTGTAGTAACTCTTTTTATTTACAACTTGTTTGCCATTCCATTTTGCATATTCCTTCCCTTTTTCATATTTATCTTTATGAGGACATTTGGCAACATAATGACCGACTCTACCACAGGCAAAGCATTTTAAGGGTAGCTTACCTCTAAATCTTTTGGAACCCCGTTGAAGCTTCCTAACAAAGTTTACCTCATCTTCTTCTTCTGAAATATGTCCTAATTCATTGTGTTATTGTTTTCCTTTTGTTGAAGCTTTAAATGTGGTTTCTCTCATATTTGATGGACCTCATTTTCTCATCTCAAAGGTAGTTAAGATTCCGTGCAGTTGTTTCATAGTGATAGTCTGCAGATCTTGTTTTACTTCTATGGAAGACACTTTTGATTCAAATTTAGTAGACAAGGATCTCAAAACTTTCTCAACTAAGGTAACTTCCTTTGTATCTTCACCCAGATTCTTCATACAATTAACAACCTCATCTATACGTAAGAATTAACTAGCTATACTTTCATCATTGTGCATATTAAGAGTTTCATACTGAATTATGAGAGTTTGAAGTTTAAAACATTTTACCTGAGAGTCTCCTTCGTAGCTCAGAATGATTTTGTCCCATATTTCTTTAGCTGATTTGAGCTGCATGAATTTGAAAAACTCTAATTATGACAGACTTCCCAATCAAGTATTGACAACCCTAACATTGGTTTCATATTGCTTTTTACTTGTCATATCTATAGGAATTGTTGTTGGAAATGTATATCCTCCTTCCACAATCTCCAAGACATCTGTTCCAAGTGATTGTAGATAGGCTGTGGTTCTTATTTTCCAATAAACAAAGTTTCTCCCATCAAATATTGGCGGTCTGATGGATCCCACACTTTCTTGATTACTCATGATGATGGATCTCCCTTCAAGC
>APFE030156268.1:0-10801 GCA_000404065.3 Pinus taeda
TGTTTTCCAATCTTAACTTAGAAATGACCCCTAATGGATCATATGACCAGGTGAAACTAAGACTCAACTGCATTTCTTTTAGTAGCTTATCTGCTTCTTCCCCTACTTCCGTGTTGTTGCAAATTAAATGCCCTATTTGTGTTTTGATTTTGAATTGGGACTTCTTTTTCTCGATCAATTTCATGTAATTCTAGTGTATGTACATCTTTATTGATTGAAATATTTACGTAAAAATCATCAAGCTGTTTATTTACACTAACATATTCAACAATCTGATTTCGTACTTCAGAGTCTGAATATTGACTAATGTGATCTTCTACTTCAGAGTCTATGCTATTGTCTTCATGCTCCTCTTTATATTGCAAAATGTTTTCAAACTGCTTATCACTTCCAAATACCTGCCAATGTCTCATATTATCAGGTACAACAGGACGATGTTTAATCTTCACTATATATTGTTTATTTATATGAGGCATTTGGCATGTGCTAGCTAAAAATTCTAAGCCATTAGCCAACACATTGTGATTCCTTTGAATGAAAGAAAGATCATATTCTTCAAAAGTTCTTAAAAAGTCAAGGACAACATTCGTGTAGTTTCTCAACCTATGATGTTTTGCAGCATTTTCTCCCTTGATCTTTTTAATAATTAATTCAGAATATCCTTGAACAAAAATTCTTTTAGCACCTAATGTCTTTAATAATTGCAGTCCTAAGAGAAGTATCTCATATTCTGCTATATTATGGGTGCATTGAAAATTGAGTTTATAGTAATGACCTTCTACATGATCATCACTCAAATTTGCATCATTAGTTTTATCCCCAATGTTTAATGCCTTCACTACCTGAGTCCTTTATATATTCTCGTTGATTAATTCAGTTAAGGGGATTGAAATTTTCAGCTTGGCAAGTTCATTTTCTATATTGAATGGTGTTAGATTTTTAAGCATGTTTGAAAAATCAGATTTATCAACAACTATTTTTGTGGCTGGTTGAATTTGTTGGTTGGTAGAAGGTAGCTTAGTTGAGTATTTCTAGAAGAAGTATGAATTAGATTTTCCATAGTGTCTTTTGTTAGTTTTTTTCCCAAATTTTTTGTGGCTTTCTTAGAGAGATTTTGTGTAATTATCTTGGGATCAGAATCATAGTCCTTTTTGACAGGACTTTCTACATTCCTTTTACTTGCAGTATCTTGATTTTTCTTGCTTCTAAGATTGTATTGCCTATATACTTCCATTATAGAATTTTCAAATCCTTTTTTGTATTCTTCTGACTCTTTAGAATCCATTTCAGTTTGGGCTATAAAAAAAATCTCCTACTCCTCCTGAGTGAGGAACACTATTTCATCTTCATTTACCGCTAACAAATATATTTGATTGTCTTACAAATATTCCACAATGTTCCCATCATCATCTATGTAATTTTCTTAAAAAGGAGGCTCAATCTGCTAATCTGGCCCCTTTTGTTCTCTTTGTTTAATTTGGGGAACATTTCTCCTAAACCTTTGGTTTCTAGTTTGAGGGAGATTTTGGTTTTCTCTTGCTTGATTTTGGTCATTGAGGTTCACTCTTTGCATCATTTGATTGACTACTCTCACTAGGTTATCAATCTTATGATCAGCTTCATCAACCTCTTGGAGATCAAGCACATCGCTCATCCTATCTATATATTGTTGAGCGGTATAAACACTAGTATTATCAAATATTACAATTTTGGAAGCATAATCTGTAGGCATAGCATTTAGTTGGCCTGGTAACACCAAGGGTGCATACCTTCCTACCATAACTGTCATGGTATATTGACTTGAGGATGGACCTAATGGAGGTGCAACTTTAATGACTACAGGGGCAGTAGGTATAGTAGTCTAAGAGATCACATGTTGAGAAGTTAAAACTATAGATTGAGTAGGACTAGGAGTTTGTAAATGTACAAATTGAGAAGATTGACTAGACAAAGAAGTTTTCACAATAGGTAAAGGAGTGAATTCATACTATTGAATAAAGCCTTCTTCTATAGCATGGTCCAACACTGAAACTAGACCTTGTAATTTGTCAAATTGTTATAAAGATTCAAGATCAGGGTATGTCTCAAGGACTGGGGTTTGGGAAATATATGGTTGCAATATGGCCTTGTCTATGACAATTTGTTCTACAAAAGCCTTAGATTTGGATCTAAATAAGCTTTGCTAGAAATGTAAATCAAATTCTATATCTTGTAAAGTTTCAAATTTAGCTCGGAGAGAATTAGACCTTGACAAAGGAAAATTCTCAAGGAGAGAATTGAATCTAGACATGGTCTATTATTACCTTGACTCTCGGTAAAGCTTCTTTTTCTCACCATTTTCTGGGGGTCATCTACAATTTTAGTATGGTTGGGATCAAGGTGAGATATAGTATAAATCCTTTTGGGAGTGAGGGCTATGACAAATCATCAAACAAAAATGAAAATCCAAATCAATGATAAAGTAGATATATACAAAATATCAACCTTAGATCAAGTTTTTCATAATGATATAACAATTTCTTATTGAAATACTGATTTTAAGCGAGGGAATAATAATGTTTTACATTAAAATGTCTTCTTCTCCAGTATGGTCGTCACTATGTTATCATTCTCTATTTTTTAGGTTGTGGGAGTAAATATGTTGGACAACATCAAACTGCTTTTGAATGTTGTCATCTAGCCCTACTAGCTTAAGAGAGGGCTCTCTCTTTATGATTTAACCTCGTTTTTTAGGTTAATTTTAGACTATTTATGATTTTGCTAGGATTTTTGTTTGAATTTGGTTGGTTGGTTGGTTGATCTGAAAAAAATTACTTTCTTTCCGTTGGGCTATGGAGTCAAATAAAACTAGATGCTGCACCAAAAGCTGAAAGGAGTAGCCACAGGGAAAGATGGATAGATTTAATGGGTCTTTAGATTAAATTATGGAATAGAGAAAAGGTGTGATTCAACAGGGATTTAGAAGCATTTAAGAATTTCTCAATCATACTTTTGGAAGAAAACATTCAAATTGTAAATGTAGTCCAAATAGGGTGCTCAAAATCATATCCTATTTTTCACATCTCCTGTTTTACAAATAGATTTAAAATGCATAACATGAAGAAAATAACAATGAAAACACAACTACAATAGGAAAAACATCACGAGTATTTCATGGCACACGTATCGTGTGAAGATTCCTTTATTAATGGTGCTTGAGCAGTGTGGAAAAAGTGTAGTGCTTGATAGAAAAATGTTATAATGTTTAGTTACAAACCCTCAATACTTCGAATGAATGAAGTATTTAAACATAATTTACACGAAGGATTACAATTAATGCCTGAGTGAAATGGAATTCTATTATTAACTTAAACTAATAGAAATGAAATAATGTGACAAAAAAAAGGTGAATCTCACGAAGCGATCTCAACATCTGGTACTGCTTTGGTGGCGAACAGTTGTTGAGAGACCATTATTCAAGTGTTGCACTTAGGAAGCTCACTTGTCTTTTTAATCTTAGAATTCACATAACTTATCCCATTGATCTTCATCAGGAATATCAATATTTGTTACCTTGCGGTAGATCTCATATACCTCGGTATACCAAGAAAAAGTGGGTTTCACTACAAAAATGTATTTTATCTCATGTTGGATAAAACTCATGTTGTTGATACCTTTATAAAATGCTCTCCCTGTAATAGTACCTTTGATGTGGGAAGACTTGGCTATATCCTTTGCAATATCTTGAAGCTTGTTCATGTAATCTTCCTTGGTCATCAATTTTTCATTGATCACAAGTAAAGAAGGCATATCTTTCTTGTTTAATGCTTCTATTCTAGTGAAAAACCCGTTGACTGCTACCTCCAAAGTGTGACATTCCTGTGTCACCTCTACAACCAAGTTCTTTGTTAGAAATTTCTTTACTTCCAGGATGGCTTTTGTTTTGTCATCTACTCCCAAATCATCGAGGTCATATCTATTTTTGAATTGAGAAACTTTATTATGTTGTTGGCTATGGCAGGCATTTCTCCCAATTTAGCATTGATAGTGGAAATGGTTTTCTTGGCTTTCTCCATCCATTCCTTCTCTTCAAATATAATCTGGATATATGGCTAGATTTCATCTATCTCTTCAATAATATTATTCCATATAACTTCTTTAACATGGGCCAATGTGTGGTCAATAGAGGACTGATTTGTTGATTTCTTCCATACCTCTATCTAGTTTTGAGCTCTCTGTAGCTCTGCTGCATGAAAAGTATTAGTATTTGTATTGTGATCTTGTAGAAGATTGACTTGATCCTGCAATATTTTGATCTCTTTAGTCTGGAGAGAGATGTTATACACTGCATTTTTCAACTGATCTGTAGTAGCACCTCTCTATTACCGGGAATAGTGTCCACTCGGAGCTGCTATTCCCACTAAGACTGGTAGCTATCTTAGAAACAAACAAGTAAAGTCTACTTTTTCCTTTATGAAAATAGATAAGAGTGGAACAAAGGACACCAACCTTAGTCTTGTGCTTGGTTTCCTTGCTTGATTCCTCTCCTTCCTGATAGGTCTTTGTTGCTTCTTCTTCATCTGCCCAGCTTCAAAGAGCACCTGTGGAATCAAAGCAGCATACTACTATCAAAGAGCAGAGATCTATATTCATAAATAACACAGGACGAGATATGTATTAACCATATAAATGCATATACATTCAAACATACGAGAATATGGAGGAAAAATTGAATAGATTTATTAATATCAACAAAAGAAGGAGGATTACAACCATATGTTTTGACCCAGCATCATTCTCCAACAAGAAAGCCCTTCTTCACCTCAAGTAAAGCTTAGATCACCCAACACTATGAAGTTTCACTAGAAAACCAAGAACACTTCTCTACAAGATACAAGATTCCAACCTCTGGATCTCTGTGATGAGGGGTACATATATAGATGATTGCAGGGGGGTGAGTCATCTTCTAGGTTTTGATTAGTGTCCTCTCTCTGATAGTTCTTGATTCCACTTGGAGACTGATGATCTCTTACTCATCCCTGGTCGAAAACAGAAAGGCAAGTGTGAGAGGGGAAGCTTCTGGAAGATTCCATGATCTTCCACCTCGCAAATTGTCCCTGCCATTTGTCCATTCTTGACCATTGCACCCTACAGAGGGGCCATTCAGTATGCATCACACCCTTTACACTAGGAAGGTGATATGCATCGCACCCTCTGCACTGGGTATTCAGTATGGTCGAGTTTTGACCATTTCTGAGCAGTTTTTGGTGGAGAACTTTTGGGAGATGATGTAATCAGCTAACCTTGTTCCTTTAGGTAGTGAAGAAACACATTTAGGGACTTAGGAGCCCTTAGTTTATGGACATTTATGATTGGGGTTGCAATGCCCAAAAATGTCTATAACATTTGCCCCCTAAAGCATGAGGTCGTTAATCTTTTGATTTCGGGTGAAATGCTTTACCATGAGGATCTGAAGTTTTTTCGAGCTGGGAGGCTACCTGTAATAACATAAAATAAAATAAATTATCTTCATAATATTTTTCATGATCTAGCTGAGGCGAGTATTCCCATGCTCAGCTTTATAAATTCATTTTCATGTACAGAGGACAGAAAATTGTCTGTGTGGCAGACTGATGATTCAGACTCATCATCCTTTGATTTGGATGATCATCTGTTCGGCAATGATGTACATTTTATGTCTTTATATTCATAAATATATTGCAGCGTGGATGGATGAAACTAGATCCGAGGTCTTCAAAATTCGTTCAATATTCACTCAGAGTACAAGTCGATCCATGTGAAAAATGTTCTAGAGTCGAACATGGAAAGACATTTCTTGATTACCAACCAATGATGTAAGCTGTTAACAGGCGCGAGAGGAATCACCAATAATGCCAATGACCCTCAAGGTACTACAGTACAATTTGCGCGTTGTGAAAAAGGACTTGGCATCAAACACCATGAAAAATCTCTCGGTTGAAGGCCATTAATGTAAACCTATCGCCGAAAGTGAGAAACTTGCCATTGAGGCATGAAAGCTTCAAAGTACTGAAAGGGTTGTTCCTAGGTCGACTTCTTGGATAATGAGCTGATGTTGACAAGAAGTGACCCGTCGTAGGAGGGCCTTAATGAATCCCACATCTACGACATGGAATGAAGAAAATGATTTTGAAGGTGAAAATGATCTAATGATACAGTGTTCAGGGTGGCGGTCATGAAATAATGGAGCGTGAATGTATTGTAGTGGGTGAGACACAGGTGAATTCTCTGAATGACTTCTCTTGGACATAGCAGCGACACTGATGATGGATTGGTATTGTTAACCCCAAAGATGGATGGTGTGACAGACCAATGGTGATGTGACTAGTGAACGGAACAACCCAAGCTGGCTCGGATGCGGAGAGAAAGTGTCATGTTCAAGATTGACTTGCTACCAATAAAGTTTTTTCCCAATTTTCCCCAGTGATTGCTGACGAGTACCTCTTAATTTTTTTCAAGCTTGAGGAGGATAACATATGCTTGTTCTATAATCCACCCTTCGGGCGAACCTGTCGCTATATTTTAATGAGCCTAGCAACAGTGAAACTCGTTCTTGTCCATTTGGACGAGTTTGTTGCTATTCAGTTTTAACGAGTTTAACAATAAAGATAACTCGGTCCTTTTCAGTTTTAGAGATTCTGAAAGGGATGGAAAGGAAACTCCAAAGATTCTTTTTCGTCATATATTCCCTTAACTCCGAAAAAGAATAAAATAATACGAAAGGGATGAATTTTCGATAGTTTTAATGAGCCGAACAAGACAAGCACTCGATATTTTTGTGTAATAATCCCTCAGGTCCAAAAAGATTAAAATATAGATGAGGGATAGCACTTCCAATGACTTTAACGAGCCAGAGAGGCTAATCGCTCGGCAATCTTTTCATATTTTACGAGTCAATTGAAAATAGCTTAAAGGAGACTCATTTTTCGAGGAACGAGTGATGATTTCGGGTAGCAGTTGATTCCAGGTAAGGTTTGGAATTTTCCAATCATGGTAGTGTCACGAGGATGGCTAATAGAATCACTCTTCACAGATGTTCATCGAAAGGGTAAACAATCAAATGGAGGTGAATGATTGGCTAAAAAATAGAGTGGATGTGATGATGAGAACATGACCAAGGCTGAAAAGCTCACGATAAGGGATTCACAATGGTTATTTACCGGAAAATTGGTTCATTTTTTAATGAGCTTAAACTCTGGGGGAAACATTTGCTCATTGCTTATGTTTATTTTTTAACGAGCTTGAATTCCACATTAAAACTGCTCGTGATAATGGTCATTGATTCCTTGATTCACCATTAGCATTTTGTTCATTCAAATATTTTACCACCTGTTCATTTGCTTCATCAAACCGATTAGAAATGAAAATATATGCTTGATAAATGAGTTAAGAACACTAATATCTTAATTGAATTACATGAATGGTAATTTAAAAGTGACTTTTACCTCTCATTTTACCATTTCATTTGAACTTGGTTTGTTGGAGCTCTCGAGGTGCTTTCCCCCCTAATTTTCACTAGCTGATTCTGGGAGAGTCTGTGGACGATGCTTGATGCTCTCTGGACCAGGTATGAGCTAAACTTGTGCTCTTCAATTGCATTCTTTTCTTTTCGAATTCTGAGCTTGTTTCCTTGCTTTGTTGAGCCTCTGGGGTTTGAACAGCTCGCCCTAGCTCCAGCGCACCCTTCCTTAATCAAAAGGTGGGATCCATATGCATCACTCCCAGTACACTTGCTGGTGTGCGATGGGTGCAAGGAGGAAAATTTTTGCACAACTTTCTCATAGATGTTTGCCTATTTTTTGCCAAATCAAGATCCTGGCTCTTCTCTTGTTTGTTTCTCAGAGATTCATCAGAGAAAAATGGTTGTTACATGGTGAGAACGCGAGCATGAAGAAGAGGACTGGTTGCTTTACATGATCTGGGCACGGTAGCTGCATTGCAGAACTGTGGCTTGTTCAAGTTTTTCCGTATCTCTAGCATGAGGCAAAAAATCAACTTGTTGCAATATTTCCTCAAGGCTTGGGATCCTATCAACTAGGTGTTCCAAATTAGGGGCAAATCAATCCCCTTGACTGTCGTGGACATCAATTTTTTGACTGGTTTATCGAGGCATGGTGCCGCTCTCTCATTATCAGGTTCTGCCCATGGGGGCGAGTCCATGAGGGAGTATATTCGACGACACTGCAAAGAGGGATCTCAGCCGAGTACGGACGACAGGATCAGTATCTGAGATGTCACTGACCGGCCCTTAAGGACCATTCTGTTCACTTTTGCTAGATTCGCTGGTAGTTCTGCTCTTCACATAGCTAACAGGTCTTACATGCAGTATGCTTTGGAATGCCTTGAACGGAATATGTTCAACTGGTGTGACACAATACTCTCTCTGATGAAAGAACAACTAACCAAGGTGAAAAGTGGAAGATCCAAGAATTTTGGCTATGGTTCTATTTTGACCGCTTTCACTTTGGAGAGGATCCCGTTGATGCAACCACAATACATCTCACTTGGCCTACCTCCACCGACTGATCCACAGATGCAAAGATGGGTTGACCTCATGTCTCGAAATGCTAGCCAACCCAAGTTTCCATATGCTGGCATGGATTTCCGGGGTGACCCGGATTTAGTGCTGCTGGCGAGCAAGCACTGGGGTGTTATGGGTAAATATTCTTACCATATCTTTGTTTATTGTTCTTATATTGTTATTATGCTTTCTTGACCAAGACTAATCAAAACTCATGTGCTCATGTAGATATTGGACCAGTTCGACCGGCAGTACGCCGCAGAGACCCAGCGGTTGCTCCAGCAGGAGAGGCTGTTGGGAGGGCCATCCTTCGTGACCTTGACGTGGTCGAGACTCTTTCAGCACTACAGGACTAGATACAGGGTCTCACCCTTGGTATCCCAGATGTGAAGACTGACGAGCTCACTATGCAGTTGCAGCGACATACTACTAGAGTGTCGAGTCGATGGACTAGGCTTTTACGCATGATTGCACAGGCGGTGACTTGTTATCACTAGCATCATTAGACTAGGGTGCCCCCTAGCATTTCGAGTTTTGGGTCATTTAACCAATTTCTTCTTGGTTACAAAAAATTATGTATAAACTATAAACAGTTATGTATATATTTTTGATTTTCGGAGCTTTATTTTGGTTAAGTTACATGATCCTGCTGCATATATTGATGTGATGCTTCTTTTTTATGAATGTCGCAAATGTCTATCTAACACATAATTTGCTAATGAGTTTGTCAATGTGTTTAAAATTCTAGAAATATGTTGATATTGAATGAAATCGAACTGTCTTTCCGAAATCCTGACTCGTAGGAACATGCGATAGATGGATGGATTTCGTACGGAATAGATGTCGATGAGTTGTAGAATGATGAGTTGTGAGTCCAGCCTAACGACAAGTCGGCATATGCCTCGTGTGATGGCATCAGAGAGGAGTTCTATAAACATGTTGTATTCAACAATATTGTTCATTGACTAACCAATACATACCCCTATAAGACTTACTAACTCGCCGTTGGGATCGAAAATGGCCCATGCTACAGAAGACAGGTTCTACGAACTACGACTCGCTCCATTGGCATATCCAACAAATTATTCCAATAGGTTTGACATATGCAATGAATGAAAAAAAGTGGATTACCTAACCAAAATAATTACTCTTAGCAAAAACAAAAAATGTAACAAAAGCATAAGGATTACTATGTGGAATTAAGCATAGTAACGTTTGAGGTACAACCCATTGCGAGGTTGCGCCAGTGGAATCCCATCATAGTCCATCAACGCGTAGGCTCCTTTTGCTAATACATGCTTAACAATATAAGGACCCATCCATAACGATTTGAATTTCCCTGCTCCCAACTTATCGGATTCCTAGTCGTAAAGTAAGACCAGGTCACCTTCT
This sequence comes from Pinus taeda, assembly GCA_000404065.3. Taxonomy (NCBI): domain Eukaryota; kingdom Viridiplantae; phylum Streptophyta; class Pinopsida; order Pinales; family Pinaceae; genus Pinus; species Pinus taeda. The sequence goes on from APFE030156268.1 coordinate 9,932, forward strand.
GAGAAGACGCGAGGTTTGACATTTTTGTCGAACTATTCTTTGACTCCTTTCTTATGAGCTTTGTTAGCCGAAGCTGTATCATGACGGGTTTCATCTAATTGGATTAGTTCCAAGAAACGAGCCTCTTCTTCTGAGGTTCCGGGGAGAAGGTCGACTGCGAGTTTGAGGAACGAGATTTCACATTGAACTGGTAAGATTACTTCGAGACCATACACAAGTTGAAAAGGTATAAACTCGATTGCATTTCTCACTGATGTCCAGTATGCACACAAGGCCGAGTATAGGATCAGGTGCCAACTCCATTTATGGATTCCGATCATCCTTTGCAACATGCGCTTCAGGACCTTGTTGATTGCCTCAACCTGTTCGTTAGCTTGCGGATAGTACGGAGTAGAGTTGTCGTGGGACAGTCCTAATTTGGTAGCCAACTCAACCATCACGTGATTGTGAAAATGTGATCCATGATTTGTGAGTTTGGCTTGTGGAACGCCAAATCTAGAGACTACGTGATTAAAAAGAAAAGGGCAGTCGTTTCGCCACTATTGTTTAATGTAGGCATCACCTCGGTCCATTTAGTAAAATATTCTACCACCACTATGATATACCCATGCCCCTCAGCTGAGTTGGGGTTACATGTCATGAAATCGATGCCCCATTTGGCAAATGGCCCAACAGCAACTACTTGTTACAGCGATGCGGGTGGTCTTTTGGTTTTGGTATCAAACATTTTGCAAGGATGGCAACTTCTAACTGTGGTTATGCAATCTTTGAACATTGTTGGCCAGAAGTATCATGCTCGCAATTTTTTTTTGTGCCGTAGCATAACCAGATTGATGCCCCCCACATGCGCCTGAATGACAATCATTCAGG
>APFE030156269.1:5117-18984 GCA_000404065.3 Pinus taeda
TACTTGTTTATGACTTCAATTTAACAAAGAGGGGAAATATTCGCTTCAAGACGATAGAGATTCTGAAAAGGTTGTTACCAGAAGGAACAGTATTGAGATGGGAGTCTGCTGAAACCAGTCGTAGATCTAGAAGAATTTTGAAACCTAAAATGATGGGCATGCATGTGGACTCAGATGGGGCACTAGTTGATGAAAAAGAAGAATATGGAACATCTTCATCAGCGTCCAGTGACTCATCTAAAGATGTGAATTTTGATGGCATGCAAGAAAATATGAGTGATTTTGAATAATTGTTTAAGACAGTTTATCTAACTGATGTATGCATCGTCTCTTGAAATAAAATTTTTGATTTCCATATGGTGTTAAATGAGAAGTTATGAGACACTTTTATGTTGTTAGATCATTTTAGTAGCATTTTTTTTAAAATTTTGAAGATTGACCCTAAAAAAAATCATCGTTCCAGTATAATCACTTTTTCGTTTTCAAGCTATATTTTGCACGAAAATTTTGTTTTCACTGCCATTTTTAAAACATGTTCAAAATTAGCCCTAAAAAAAAAACCATTGTTCCAGTATACACACTTTTAGTTTTTAGCACTGTTTTTGATGTTTTTTTGCCATTTTTTGGCCAGAGTTTCTGTTTTGAGTTTATAGTTCCCGTTTCAAAGTTTGCATTGTTCGCTATATTTTAGCAAGCCTAGCGACAATGAAACTCATTCTCGTCCATTTGGATGAGTTTGTCGCTATTCGGTTTTAATGAGTTTAACGACAAAGATAACTTGATCCTTTTCAATTTTAGAGAGTCCGAAAGGGATGAAAAGGAGACTCCAAAGATTTTTTTCGTCATATAATCCCTTAAGTTCGAAAAAGTGTAAAATAATACGAAAGGGATGAATTTTTGATAGTTTTAACGAGCCGAACAGGACAAGCGCTCGATCTTTTTGTGTAATAATCCCTCTGGTCCAAAAAGATTAAAATCTAGAGGGATAGCACTTCCGATGACTTTAACGAGCCGGAGAGGCTAATCACTCGGCAATATTTTCATATTTTACGAGTCAGCTAAAAAGAGCTTAAAGGAGACTCGTTTTAGAGGAACGAGTGATGATTTCGGGTAGCAGCTGATTCCAGGTAAGGTTTGAAATTTTCCAATCACGGCAATGTCACAAGGATGGCTAATAGAACCACTCTTCACAGATGTTCCTAGAAGGGGTAAACAATCATATGGAGGTGAATGATCGGCTAAAAATAGAGTGGAGGTGATGATGAGAACACGACCAAGGCTCAAAAGCTGGCGATAAGGCATTCACAATGGTTATTTACTGGTTAATTTTTTAATGAGCTTAAACTCTGGGGGAAACATTTTCTCATGAATTATGTTTATTTTTTAACGAGATTGAACTATGCGCTAAAACTGCTCTTGGCGGGTTTATTTTTTAACGAGCTTGAACCCTGCTGTAACACTTCTCGTGAGTCGTATAATAAGGATGTCTCATTTAAGATGCCATTTTGAAGGGGCTTGCACCTTTTGAAGCTTTGCCCCAGATCCTTTCTTTATGCAAGCTAGGAAACGACCAGCCTTACGGGTTTAAAGGATTATAGGTCCTACAAATTTAAAAAATAAATGATCTCTCTTCGCTTGCAAGCGGAAAGGTTTGCATGCCCCCAGGTATAGCGAAAAATTCCTAGGTTACCATGAAAGTTCTATCCGCGTAGCAGATAAAATGCCTCCTTGGCGATGTCAACTGAAATAGACAAAGGTGAGTGGCGTAGATTTACTCTGCTCACATAACTTTAACGAAGGTATCTTATTCCAGCGTAATCCCGTTTTCCTGTGAGGACGGGTGTGTCAGACTAGTCATATATCCTCCGCAGAAACCCACTATATACCCAAGGTTTTCCTGCTGAAACAAACTAGGGTACATGCCCCCTAGGTTTCAGTCACATCCTCCTGAATTGCTCGCGCTCATCAAGTGGACAGACTGGAGATCAATGAGGCATTCCTTGTGTGAAAAGACCATTTAGGGATGGCATTTGACTATTTGCGATGTGTGAACCGGGGAATGACATTTGGTCTACGAGCTTGACCATTTTGCCTTCGTGTGGAAAACACATTACTCTAAAGAGTGAGGAGACGATGGTTCCCATGAAATAAATATAGTCGCGTCCAAGGAGTAAATTATAATCCAAGGGTCCTTGAACTACCATCACGTTCATTTGAACAGTTTTCCTTCTCAAATAATGGGCACATTCGGAAGGATCCCTAATGGTCGACTGGTTCCTTTATCAAAGCTTGTCAGATTTCTCATTTCAGGCAAAAGCGTTGGCGAACCAAGGGCTTTCCAAGAAGTTGAGGAAAGGATACTCATAGAAGCCCCTTCATCGATGATGGTACTAGCCATGACCTTTCTATAAGCTTGTACAATGATTCAAAATGGTATGCTAGCTGGTAAATGGGGTCTACCTAGTAGATTCCAGTCGAAGGAAACGACTAGGTTGCTTGGTGGTGGGACCGAGTAGATGGTCGTATATGACTCTGATGAACTTCCTTCCTGCGATAAAGGAACGGGTGGATTTCCCCCAAGTTCATCGGAGTCTATGTTTATGAAAAGAATTTGAATGGTGTCATTCTCTTTCTCTTCAGTGATGGTATCATTCAAAGATGAACACTCTGAAGGCAAGATCGAGTCAACTAACGTCTCGACCTTTTGACTTTCGTCTAGTATGGATTCAGAGGGTTCATTTTCAATGATAGACGCTTTGACCGACCACAATAATGGGCCAACCGGATTTTCAACCAGTGGTGGACTTGGCAAGAGTTTTTTATATCTAGGAGGGAGCCGTAGCGGTGAAGCAGGACGGTCATCCAAAACTCTTTTAGCTTCGTCAAGGAAGGGACAACGGTGGACGGCATGATTGCCTTCACACAATTTACAAGGAAATATGAGATTCCTTTTCTGTCCAGGTGCTTCACTTTCACTGGTTGATGGTGCACATTCAACATGATCATCAGAGGTTGACGACACCGGATTGTGAAAACGAGGAGACCAATCCCTTAAGATCTGTGGGATGCAGGGAAAATCTCGGTGATAGTGGTCTCCATTGCAAATGACACAAGGAGATTTAGGTTTAGACGATGCGGTTGAGGATTTTCGCTAGATGACGTTTGGTTGCCCCCTTTTGATTTTGGTTCCTTTTTCTTCTTTTCCTTTTTCTCTTTTTGCTCCTTCTTCTTCTCAGTTACTTAATTTTTATATTTATCAGCTTTATCAAGCGAAGAGGAAGGAGGAGAGGGAGAATCAAACAAAGTAGAAGGTTGGTGGGCAACGCTGGTATCATCTAGTTGCTAACTTGAGTGTTCAGGAATTGCGAGATTCTGAATGACAGAGGTAGAGAAGAGCCAGACAGGCAAACCAATCGTCAACCCTGGAAGTGACAATGTGGCCATATGGGGTGCACCAATATCTCCCCAAGAGGAGAAGGGACTAGGAATTCCTCCAAGGGGAAACCCTTGGTTGGTAGAATCTATTTTTTCAACCTAAAGACCAATCAGGGAATTTGTGATGTTATTCCGATTAAAATAAATTTTAGATGCTTTGACACAACTTGTTATTTCAATTTTTAAGAGTCGAGAAAAAACAAAAGATGAGTCTAGTCGCCTTCGATTTGTAGTGAGCCTGAAGTGACAAGTGCTTAGAGGACCTTTTCTTTTAAGGAGTCTGAAAAGGAGCAAAATAGAATTCTCTGGAAATCTAAGCAGAGGAGATTACCAAACCAATCGAAAAACTGCAGAATACTTTTTATGGTACGGCAGTCAATCTTCCCGAATGCTGTGTTTAGTGCATTGTGATCGATAGGGCAGCAAACACAGCTTCCTAAGGATAAAGGATGCAGCCTATTGTGGTCTCCCAAGTACGTGGGAGCACAAGTCCGTACTAGAACTTGCCGTCTCAGAGTGGAGGAATCACCCAACCAACAATGAAAACAACAGTTACTGGGTTTTACGATGTTGGAATACGTCCCTAGCCTAGACCTCTAGATGTTGTGCGTCAGGTTCCAAAGCGTTGTTAGATTCATTAAATTTATTTTAAGTTGATATTGCTTAAAAATTTGTGTTTCAAGTTCACCGCGTGATGTGTATACAATTCCTAAAATTCAGTTTAAGATGATAAACAAATGTTCAATCTTCTTTTGGAAATGAAAATCCTAGCTACTAAGGAAAGAAAGTTAAGAATCTTTCAACAAAGAACACAGAGCACACACTAAATGCACTGTCTTAAATCAAACCAAGAAGTCTAAATGCAAATTCACATGCACGTATTTGTTTTCGCCCCTCTTAATGTATGAATGACGATAAGAAAGCTAAGTGCAAATCTGAATTATTTTCAAAGCGACAATACTCAACAAATTTATTTTTAAAATGAAGTGAAAGTAAGAGAGGCACTTTGCGATTTCAAAATGAAAATTGTTTTTTGACACTTTAAAAACTACTAATTCAAATCATATACAATAGTAACTGTACAATCAACTGTCAAGAACAATGGGATTCTCTTCTATAACTGAAAACGACAGCTACGACACTTTCAGATTTAGAAACAACAGTTCGACTATGCTACTTCTTTGCAAAAGAGAACTGAAAATGGTGCACAATACATAAAAACACTTACAGTTCTTTGCACTATGGATGCAGAATAATGTAAGAGAAGGGGGTTTTCACAGAGATACACTGACCACAGACATCAAACTCCTGAATAGGACTGAAAACAGTGAGGAAAAACCAAAGTCTGAAGGTCAAGTTAACCTTCCCTGACCATCACACCTATCACACAGTGAATTTAGTATGCAACGCACCTACTGCACTCGGGAAGTGCGATGCATATAGACTTCCTTGAAGGCAGGGTGCGATGGTACCAGTGAGAGACTTTAAACAAGTTTTTACTCACAATTTGTAATTCAGTTCAGGGATTTAGTCCGAGTAAGTGATGTTTAGTATATGTAAATCACAGGGTTTACCTAAGGAGGTTACTAGAGCCACCACTTAGGGCAATTAGACTATTTGCAGATTGATTGCTAAATTCATAAACAAAACCCGGAGATAGACTAAAGCAGCATTGATCTACTTTGCATTTTTATAACAAATGCAGTTTGAAGGCTAGCTGGCTTGGCTTCAAGCTCCGTCTGTAAGTTTATAAAAGAAACAAAGATAGGCTAACAAACAATCTAGTCGCTCCCCAGTGAAGTCGCTATTTTGTTATCGGGAATAGTGTCCGCTTGGATGCTGCTATTCCCACTAAAACTGGTAGCTATCTTAGAAACAAACAAGTAAAGTCTACTTTCGTTTTCCTTTATGAAAATAGATAAGAGTGGAACAAAGGAGACCAACCTTAGTCTTGCGCTTGATTTCCTTGTTTGATTCCTCTCCTTCCTGATAGAGCTTTGCCACTTCTTCTTCGTTTTCCCAGCTTCAAAGAGCACCTGTGGAATCACAGGAACATACTGCTATCAAAGAACAATGATCTATATTCATAATTAACACAAGACCAAATATGTGTTAACCATACAAATGCATATATAAGCAAACATACAAGAATATGGAGGAAAACTTGAATAGCTTTATTAGGATCAAAAGTAGCAAGAGGATTACAACCATATGTTCTGACCCATCATCATCCTCTAGAAAGAAAGCCCTTCTTCACCTCAAGTAAAGCTTAGATCACCCAACACTATGAAGTTACACCAGAAAACCAACAACACTTCTCTACAAGGTACAAGATTCCAGCCTCTAGATCTCTGTGATGAGGGATCCATATATAGATGATTGTAGGGAAGTGAGTCATCTTCTGGGGTCTTGATTAGTGTCCTCGCTCTGATAGTTCCTGATTCCACTTGGAGAATGATGATCTCTTACTCATCCCTGGTCGAAAACAGAGAGGCAAGTGTTAGAAGGGAGGCTTCTGGAAGATTCCATGATCTTCCACCTCACAATTTGTCCTTGCCATTTGTCCATTCCCGACCATCGCACCCTACAGAGGGGCCATTCAGTATGCATCGCACCCTTTACAGTGGGAAGGTGATATGCATCGCACCCTTTACACTAGGAAGGTGATATGCATCGCACCCTCTACATTGGGTATTTAGTATGGTCCAGTTTTGACCATTTTTGAGCAGTTTTTAGTGGAGAACTTCTGGGAGATGATGTAATCAGCTGACCTTGTTCCTTTAGGCAGTGAAGCAACACTTTTAGGGACTTAGGGGCCCTCATTTTATGGACATTTATGATTGGGGTTGAAGTGTCCAAAAATGTCTATAACATGTGTGGATGTTGTTGTTGTGCTGTTGTTGTTACTAGAAAACAAATGATGATTTGGGGCTGCTCCCCTCCTCAGAAAAGGATAAAAATTTGGATTGGGCTCTACTCAAGAAACCCAGAAAAACCCAGAAAGCTTTCCTGGAATGTCCTCACATTGATCTATGTCCCAGCTACTGGAAAACTGTCGTGTTATTGTTGCTGCTGGAAATTGAATGAGGATTTGGGGCTGCTCCCCTCCTCAAAAAAGGCTAAAACTCTAGAATTGGACTCTACTAAAAAAACCCAGAAAAAACCCAAAAAGCATTTCGAAAATGGCCAACCCCCAAAAATCACCCCCTTGGGGTTCTGCGTAGTTCCTCAAAGACGCTGACGAAACTGCTGTTGAAATGCTGATGAAACTACTGTTGAAATGTTGATGAAACTACTACTAGAATGCCAATGGAAATACCTTGCCCAAGCAGGCACTCGAAGTACCCCGAGGCTAAGGGTGAGATCTCTGAACGGAGACACTCAATGCACTAAACAATGCTGCAAACTATCTAAACAACCAACGTGCTCTAAGTCGAAATGATGATCACAAATGCTCATAACCAAAATGATCCCAAATGAGGGGGTTCCTCTCTATTTTATAGCCTCTGCCTCTCACAATCCCTAGGCTCACTTTCTCTTGCGTGATCCCCTTCTTGCCATGTGTTCCTTCCCTCCTGCGCAGTCCCTCCATGTGTCTGTGTGGGCGCCATTTCTGCATCCCCCTTTGGCCCCCTTGGTTCCCCCTTAAGTCACAACGTTGTTTTACCTAGGAAGTAATTTTTTATTCTAAAGTGAGTTATGTTCCCCCTTCCTCACTTTTTATTTACAAATAACTATAGAAGGCAAAAATCGAATATTCCAATTAGCCATAGCTAATTAGGAATATTACAAGCCGTCTAACAGGCCAACACATTTTCACACATGTATTGTATTTGTTTTATGAATACTCTTTAACACTTGTAATGCATGTTTCTTTAACCTATGTTCTACATCTTAATTTTTTTCATTGTTGTACTGCATAATCTATTAATGGAAATGTGTTGTATATGTTGTTAATGTTGTCCCATCCGTGTCGACTGCTCTACCAGACTTCAGACAGAACGTTCACCTAAACCTTGTTGTAACAACATTGCACTCATTCGAATAGTTCTGTGAGTGACATACATGTTATCTTACCTTGTATGTTGTGACTGCTGCATCCAAGTGGAATGCTCCACCGGAAGCTATTTATGTCCTTTTGTGTTGTGTGTTCCTAGCCGAGTTGGGACTGGTCCCTTTCAACCTGGAACTCACCTTCACCTTCTTCCCATCACAGTGAAAGAACCATTGACACAAGTACACTTACACTCACCAGGCACATGAACCTCACTTCTCGAATGCAAAGCGAACCACTCTCCTATGGTAACAAGAAAGAGTTGAGGAAAATCCTTAAGACAATAATAACTGAGCCATCATATTGGATGGGACTCCCACACCAAATGGTGTGAGGTATATTTGGGACATCATAAAGTGGTGATCCCCTAAATGTTGGCGGGTCCAGCACTGTCAACATTTTGGCGCTGGAAGGAGGGCTAGATGAAAAGCTGACCCCATACATCTGGGTTGAATCTCTTACACAATGAATAATACACCATTCGTGCTTGCAGGGTGTTTCTGTCATTTCTCCCTCAATAAGTTATCAATCCACGATGAGCTTCTTGATTACTTGTCCTTGTTAAAGTTTGATGTGAGGACCGAACATCTGTAACCAAGCAAATTTATGATTTTCTTCATTTCTATGAATCTCATGAAATCAATGGTAATGAGCTTGCTTGCGTAATCTTATTCCTCACCCTTAAAGGTCATGCTAATCGGTGGTGTCAGACCCTGCACTTGCTTCCGTCCATTCCCTTCTCACTTATGCCATGGAGATCCATCAAGCCTTTGATGAGTGTGACCACCAAGATGTCTATGAAAGAATCTCTAGTTTAATAATGAATCATGGTGAATCAATTGAGGAATTGGCTAGCCGCTTCCTTCACCTATGTCACGAAATTCCTTAGCCGTTTTTGGACCTTCACTTCATGAGCCAAGAGTTGAAATGCTTGGTTCATGTCTCCCAAAACAGTGAATTTCCTGATTTCCGTTATTCATCAAATCTTGCATATCACAAGACACCTCATGTCTCGATGAGGGTGTCCCCTCATCAGGGTTTCAAAGCTGAGAAATCTGCACAACATGTTCCCAATCCATCTGCTCACCTTTCTCCCACTGCAATGGAGGAAATTCTAGAATGGTTAGGAAAGCCTATGGCGAAAATCATCCCTCCATTCTGCAAGAGGACATCGCTATTCCTAATCCATGTCTTGAGTCTAATTTTCATCTCTACTATCCTCCATCATCTACAAGCCATGGCTCCTTGCACCATGACTCGCTTGAGTGATCTACTTCACAAGCTAGCTGCGCACACTCTCTTGATTCTCAAGTTGCTGGCTCAAGTTGCAGTCATGTGTAAGGCAATCTCATCATACAGGCAGAGGAGCAACAGTGAAGACACAATCAATTCCTCTCAAAACATTGAGCTTCCATTCTTGATCAATCCTCAAAAACATCATGCACAATCAATTCTTTTGATCAATGTGGAGTCTTGGGCTATCATCACTCCCATGCTTTCGTATGTTGTGATGAACACCCTAGTGCATCATATGATCTATTATCATCTCATGTACACTCTAACTCAGAGCAGGAATGCACACTGGTCAAAGCAGACATCGATATCGAAGCTTCCTCTACACCTCACTTGCCTATGTTTCCTATCATTCACAATGCATCAACATTCGTCAGAGACACTCCACATTATCTTGCTTCATGATCTTCTGAGTTATCTCCTCGATCGACACAAGGCAGTGAGGTTGTTCATGATGAAAATAGTTTCAACACACAAGACTCTTCCCACTCATCATAATCTTGTGTGTTGCATGAAGATAGCTCGTCAAGTAAGCTTGGTAAAACTTTTGATAAAGCCTGAGATAGAGATGGCTATCATCCTAAGAGAAGTTTTGAAATCAATAACAACAACCATCCTCAAGCCATTCATGATCTGGTTCACATCACAAAATGCAATTTTTCAATTCTAGAAAGTTTTGGGACATGCTAGGGAATCGAGGCACTTCAACGTCCATTGATGGTTATGTCAGGACCTCGCGACTCTGGTAAGCACGTCAAACTAAATCAGATCTTGTTCCTCACACACAATCTGTCTATCTGCGTGTTTTCACTCAACATGGATCCCCGTGTGAAGAATATTTATTGTTTTGGGTAAAATATTTCAAAATTTCATATTTTTGCTAATGATCAAATCCACGAGTCTGTTACAACATCTCTGTCTTCATGCACTTCACTTACATATAGTTTGGATTGGGAGTGTCCATCCCTCATTCAGTCATGGGACAATGAAGTTGATCATCTCTATCCAGAATCACACTTATCAGATGTTCTCTTTCGTAATCAACTCCTTGGTCTTTTTGCAAATTTTGCACATCAAATCTACCCACTCATCACACCAGCAATCTCCCAATGCGTTGACGAGCACACAACCCATCACGCGAATCAAGCTATTTTCATTTTGACACACCCCAACTAGTTTCACACATTCATAGTGTCGCATCCTTTTTATATTTCTGTGATGACCATGATGTCTGTGATGACCATGATGTGGCATCCTTTTTATATTTCTGTGATGATCATGATATCTCTGCAAATATAGCGATAACAGTTCTGAAATTTTGACCCGAGGTTCAGCATGATTTCTTCTCAAATGGTTTCCTTTTCTAGCTTCTGAAACGTTGCAGAAAAAAAGTTAGAGCGAAAATGCCACGATGACCTATTTGGAGCAGTGAAACCCTATAATCCAAAGCTCTGATACCAAATGTTATGAAACCAGCTCAAGAAAAGATATAAAAGATAGGTCAATGCCTTAGAATTCAGCGTCTTCGAGGGGGCAACCTCCTTCCCATTACATAAATGAACAATTCTTGGATGATACAAATGAAAAGACCTCATTTCTATATATGGGAGTCTAAGGGGTCATAACATAATCAGAGCTGACATAACAATAATAATTTAAGGGCACAATAATAATAATAGTGGGCTTCTATGGGGCACAATAGTAACAATATGGGCACTACATGGGTACATCAATATAATAAGTGGGTTGTACTATTAACAATAAGGGGTTACAGTAGTAGTATAGGGGCCTAACATTCTCTGTGCTTGGTTATAACCTTTGGCTGATGAACTATTAATGGAAAATATGAACCATCTGCAAGGGAATTTTTGGTCCAACCATGAACCTATGTCCACATTAGGAAGCCCCATGGATATACTCAACCTTCTATTATGTGTGTTCAAGCTCATCCAACTAGTAGAAACGAAGAAGGGGAAAACCTAAACGAGCAAACCTATGTCATAGGTCTTACATGCTTCTCTAAAGGAACAGCCTCCTCTACTCTCAATAAGTCGAGATCACTCTTTCGCCCCAAAAATCAATAAGCATCTATACACAATACTCTTGAAAATACAAAGGTGAAAGAAGAAAAAGGCTTCCTACGCAAAGAGGTGAAGCATGCAACTCCATTGGGGTACTGACGAGGATCGCTGGCAGTGGAGCAATGTGTGTGTTCCTACATGAATCTGTCAAGGTACAATTTAGGCCTACTGGCAGTAGAGCAACACCGGATATGAAAACTTATACTCTAAAAATCTTTAACTCATGAACAAAACTACCTTTCCCAGATTCAAAACACTGAGATCTAAGATGAACTTTTGACTGTGTTTGACTGAGTTGGCAAAGGGTGAACCATGTATGTCTATAAGTGGGGAAGCTGAAGTAACCCACACAATGATTCTCCCTGAAAGACCAAGGCCTTGTGCTAGCAATGAACTGAAACATAGAAGCTAGAGTTCTACTAGTGTGTCGCCAAGTGTTGTAGTGGTTACAACTGCCCTCCAAAATTTTGGTTTACACCAATTTCAGAGCCTTCCTTGAAGAGTCTCACTTGATGACCGCACAAACTCGGGTTCACTCCATGAGCTCGTGTGAGTCTTTAAATCTGCCTTGCTTGTTCATTGCATTCAAGTCCATGCATGTTGATGTCTAAGTCATGTTTGTGACCATGTTTTGGTTATGCTCAAAGTCTTCACTTTGTATGTGCTTGTTGTGTTCGCTATGAAAGCATCTGTCGCACTTACACACAGAGTCACATTCATTGTCACACAAACATCGTCTTGATTAATGAATGACCAATCATGAGTGTCACTCTTGTCACATACACTATCAGTTAGTCTTGTTGAACATGTGTATCTAGTGTTGGGTGTGGAACATCATTATTTAGAGGTCTTTGTTTTAGTCGGATGTATACCCTAGGAAGTTTGTACACCCCTCCATGTGGGGGGTGCAGGGAGGTCTTGTACCCCCCCCAGGGGATTGGGGGGGGGGCTGATCCCCCCTGGCTGGGGGATCTGAGGGCCAGTGGTCCCCCAGCAAGGGTTTCGGGGGCAACGCCCCCGAAGCTAAAAATAGATGTAAAATTGCCTTGTAAAAGTATAGTAATTTCAAGTCAATCTGGGCCGTTCATTAGGCGGATGATCTCATAGTAGAAATTATGTTTAGTTTAGGGTTTTTTTCCCTAGAAGGTAACCCCTGATTTTGTATGAGGGCATTGTATTGAGGCTATGTAATAGATGTGTATTCTATGAGCGAGAAATAGAGAGGTGAGACTGTGAGAGAAAACAGAGGATATTACAGCGAATCTACTGTAGGTTGTGTCTCTTCATTTTTCTCGATAATAGAAAGGAAGGACTGGCTATTCGGGCTGGACGTAGCCCAAAATGGGTGAACCACGTATATCTGTGTCACTCCAGTTTTATGCATTTTCTGTGTTTATATTCATGCAATATTCTATGTGTTCCATTTCTCTGTAATATATAATTTTCTAACAACTGGTATCAGAGCCGAAGGTCTATTTCGCTAATAAACTCACACGAAAGAAGTGTTCCTCTTTCGAGTGGGAGCAATGGTGGAAGATGATAAGTTTATGGTCGAGAAATTTAACGACCAAAACTTCTTGTTGTGGAAGATGCAGATGAAATATTATCTGTATCAGAAAGATCAGTACCTACGATTGGGCATAAAAACAAAGATGCTAACAGGTATGACATATGAAGATTGGAACCTTCTTGATAGAAAGGCACTCGGAATAGTACAATTGTGCCTCGCAGCATCGGTCACCTTCAACATTTCGAAGGAAACAACAACAGAGGGTTTGATTAAGGCATTGGTGAAACTATATGAAAAACCCTCGGCCTCAAACAATGTATTTCATATGAAACAGTTATTTAATATGAAGATATTGGAAGGTGGATCTGTTGCAGACCATTTAAATGATTTTAATATTGTTACAAGTCAGTTAAGATCTGTAGGGGCAAACTATGATGATGAAGTGAGAGCTTTGTTATTCTTGTGCTCATTGCGAGAAAGCTAGAATGGTTTAGTATTGGCTATTAGTAACTCTATTTTCGGATATAGTACTTTAAAGTTTGATGATGTTGTCGGTGCTATCCTTAGTGAGGAAATGCGACGGAAATGATCTAGTGAGACATCGGGTAATGCTTTAAGTGCAGAGTCTAGGGGAAGAAAAATGGAAAGAGGAAAGAGCTTAGGATATCACAGTTAATCAAGGAAAGGTAGATCCAAGTCCATATCAGGGATAGTGTGCTGGAAATGCGGAAAGAAAGGACACCTAAAGAAAGACTGTAGATCTCGGTCGGAAGGGAAAAGATGGAGATTCACAACAAGAAACAATCATGAAGCAAATGTGACAGGTGAGGTGTTACAAGATGCTTTGATTCTTTCTTTCGAAAATATTACTGATTCCTGGGTGGTAGATTCAGGGGCCTCATTCCATGCCACACCTGATAAGAAAATCTTTCATGACTATGTTCAAGGAGATTTTGGACAAGTTCGTTTGGGTGATGATAAACCCTGTAAAATTGTTGGAATGGGTAAGGTTCTTGTAAAACAGCAGAATGGAAACCAATGGCTACTAAAGGAGGTAAGGCATGTTCCAGATCTAAAGAAAAATTGATTTCAACAGGGCAGTTAGGCGGTGAAGGTTGTGTGACAACTTTCACAGATAAAGCTTGGAAGGTCACCAAAGGAGCCCTGGTAATAGCAAAAGGCGAAAAGGTTGGTACACTGTATTTATGCAATGGTATTTCTAACTCTGTTAATGCTTTAACTTCCAAAGGAGCAGATGCAGCATTATGGCATCATAGGCTTGGACACATGAGTGAAAAAGGGATGAAGATTCTTCACTCAAGGAATTTGTTGCCGGGTTTGAAGAACGTTGATTTGGACTTCTGTGAGAATTGCATTTATGGAAAACAGAAGAGAGTCAGATTTCTCAGAGTTGGGAAAGAAAAGAAGAATGAAAAATTAGAGCTTGTGCATACAGATGTATGGGGACCTGCTCAGGTATCATCTCTCGGTGGG
>APFE030156269.1:21170-43520 GCA_000404065.3 Pinus taeda
ATTTGGTTACAAAGGTTTATGGGTGAATTGGGTAAGGAGCATGATATGGGCATGTTATACAGTGATAGCCAAAGTGCCATTCATCTTGCAAAGAACTCAACATTTCATTCTAGGACTAACCACATACAACTCAGGTACCATTTCATACGATCAATGTTGGAAGATGGAGAGTTGAAGCTGGAAAAGGAACACACTAGCCATAATCCTGCATATATGCTAACAAAAGTTGTAACCAGTGAGAAACTGAGAATATGCTAAGTTTCAATTGGTCTTCAAGGATGATTATGAAGATGAGAAACAACTAGGTCCAAAGAGGAGTCATTGTCTAGCAAATGAAGCAGTGGTGGAGTTACCACAATTATTCTCCAAGTCGGAGATTGTTGGCTGTGGAGCATGATTATTTAGAGGTCTTTTTTTTGGCCGAATGTATACCCCAGGAAGTTTGTACACACCTCCACGCAGGGGGGTGCGGGGGGGCCTTGTCCCCCCCATGGGGGTTTAGGGGGGCCAATCCCCCCTGATGGGGGTTTTGTGGGAAGCGCCCCTAAAGCAAAAAATAGATGTAAAATTGCCTTGTAAAAGTATAGTAATTTCTAGTCAATCTGGGCCGTTCATTAGGCAGATGATCTTACGGTAGAACTTATGTTTAGTTTAGGGTTTTTTTCCCTAGAAAGCAACCCCTCTCTTTGTATGAGGGCATTGTATTGAGGCTGTGTAATAGATGTGTATTCTCTGAGCGAGAAATAGAGAGGTGAGGCTGTGAGAGAAAACAAAGGATATTACAGCGAATCTGCTGTAGGTTGTGTCTCTTCATTTTGCTGGATAATAGAAAGGAAGGACTGGCTGTTCGGAGTGGACGTAGCCCAAACTCGGTAAACCACATATATTTGTGTTTCTCTGGTTTTATGCATTTTCTATATTTATATTCATGCAATATTCTGTGTTCCATTGCTCTGTAATATATAATTTTCTAACATCTAGATGGTTCGGTCGTTTCGTCATCAAGTCAGGCGAGTGCGTGTTCATATGATCACCTATACATCTTTCAATTGTTCACACAATTAGCCTTTTTGCTGAAGGTTCTGATGACTAGACTCCCCTCTAACAACAGGCCCATCACCCTACCATCGACTCGATCAAATTTCAACCACAACAATGCAGAAACACCAAGCTAGTCTTTTCAAGATGTGCTCCCCGCAAGCAATCCAATCAACTCTCATGCTAGCCACTCAGACAGTCAAACCCGAAAATCACCTCGAGACAGACTCCCCTCAAAATTTGTGCAGAGGTCACTACCCTCACCTGCTCAACTGATTGAGGAAATTGCGTGGACAAGTCGGACAAACATCAAGAGCCCGTCCTTCTCTCCCTCAAAATATTGTATAGTTTTCCAAGTTAGTCATCCCGAGAGTCGACCAACTCTTCATCTAAAAAATTACACAATTCTTATGAGCAGGCCTTCCACTACCCATCAGTTAGCTCAACTTAGAAATTGCACAGAGATGTTCAGTAGTCCAGCCTTCCAGCCTTAGCGTAGTTTTCCTTGCCAATAGCCCCTAGCATCAGCCTGTTAATTCCCTCTAGGAATTGTGCAGTTTATGTTGCTAGTCTCTTGGGCACCCAACTAGAATTTAACTCTGGGAATTGTGTATTTTTGGCTACCGGTGACCCTAGCAACCAACTGTCAGTTCCCTCTAGGAATTGCATAATTTTGGTTGCTAGTCTCCTAGGCAGTTCCCAAGGAAAGCTACACAATCCTTGCATGCGGACCCTTTATGCAACCCGACCTGTTCCTCTGGAAATTGCGCAAATGTGGCTATCAAGCCTCATTTCCTATTCATTCTAAAAAATGCATAGAGCATGCTTGCCTTGCCTTCATGTAGCTCAAACTGTTCCTCCTAGACTTTGTGTAATTTTGCCTCCCAGCCGAGGCAGACATTGTAGATAGTCACTGTCGACTCAAACTTCCTGTCTCCATCCCTTAGTGACTCTTGTGCAGTTTTCATCAGCAGTTTCCCAAAGCCATCATCTTGCATCACAACCTTGTTGCCTCTCCTGGTCACCTGCATCTGAATGATCATGTTTCATGATAGACTAAGAGGTTTTGGATTTGATTTCATCTCATCATGACTGACTGCAGGTACAGGTACACCAACGAACATGGCAAGACGATAAATGGGATGAATGATGGGAGAGCATGAAGAATGATAGGTTCATGAATAGATGAACGAACAAAGAATGTGAAGTAGATGAATGCGATGTACATGGACATTCATGAACAAATGATCTTGTCAATCCTTCCAAAATGCAAGCAAGGAATAACATTCAAAAGCTCCATCAAGCGAACCAGGGACCATCGAAGACTCTGCGCACTTCGCCATGCGGAGGTGAAGCTATGATACACCATGAAGACATGCATCATCCAACAACATTATAGATTGACATGCACTCCAGCAGCAACATGAATGTACTAGTATTGTCACGTCAAGTCATGTCGAGTCGCATCATAAGTCATGTCACCCATATCTCCACTATGGGCTTGTTGTCAATTAAAGTGATGTAAGGTGGAAGTCTAAGAGGCCCACTTGTTGAAAAAAGAGTCATGTAAGTCAAAGAGTCATGGAAGTCAAACGGCCATGAGGGTAGCCGAAGATCCACAAGGGTCTTTTTCAGCCTTGGCTTTAAATACCCTCTCATGTGTACATGCAAAGGACTTTTCACCTCAACTCCTCCCACATAGCCAAGAGAATCTGTAATATTTTCTTTCAGGAGTAAGTAGTGGCTCCAATGCCCGTTGACAAGGTTAGTGATGTATGGTGTAACACTATGTCTTGGAACTTTCACTTAATTCAGAAGCCTGTTAACAAGCCAACACGTTTTCATACGTATGGTATTTCTTGTAATACTGCCCTTTAACACTTGTAATCCATGTTGCTTTAACCTGTGTTCTACATCTGAACTGTTTCATTTGTTGTAATGCATAATCTATTAATGGAAATGTGTTGTATATGTTGTTAATGTTGTCCCGTCCATGTCGACTACTCTGTGGGACATCAGACAGACCTTTCACCTGAATCTTGTTGTAACAATCGCTGCACTCATTCAGACTGTTCTGTGAGTGTTGTACATGTTATCTTACCTTGTATGTTGTGATTGCCGTATCCGAGTGGACTGATCCACTGGAAGCTATGTATGTCCTTTTGTGCTGTGTGTTCCTAGCCGAGTTGGGACTAATCCCTTCAACCTGGAACTCACCTTCACCTTCTTCCCCTCACAGTGAAATAACCATTGACACAAGTATACTTACATTCACTAGGCACGAGAACCTCACTTATCAAAGACAAAGTGAACCAGTCTCCTATGCTGACAAGCAAGAGTTGAGGAAAATCCTTAAGACAATGGCAACAGAGCCATGATAGTAGATGAGACTCCCACACCAAACAGTGTGAGGCCTAGTTGGGACTTCATATTGGGGTGATCCCCTAAATGTTGGCGGGTCTAGCACCGTCAACAGAACCCTATTCCAAGATAGACATGCCTATTGGCATAATATATGTGAATATACACCACTATAAATATACTTTATGAAAAGTACCAAAAAATAAAAATATATTTTAATATATAAATTATAAATTTAAATTTACTATATATTATAAACTCAAACATCAATTTACACAAAATTGTTAATTAAATATAAACTCTATAATTGATGAATCAAGAAAACAACTTTACATAAACTAATTAATCATTCAAACATAAATCATGAAATAATAAATTATGAGCTTCCAACTTCCCCATTGTGAACTCTCAAGTTGTATATTATTAGTTAGATACGACATATATGTAAGTTTCTATAGGTCATAATCATGTTGAATATATTTTTTGGGGGGGTCTTTTTTGGTATGTATATTTAGAGTCATGCAATGTTCGGGATGGACTCACCACCCATCATCATGTACAAGAAAACCATAATTGATTGGAAAAAGAGTGCCAAAAGGGTTATAAAGGATGTAAGAGGTGTTGGAAATAGTAACATGAACATAAATATTAACATCAAACTAAATTAAAATTAGAGAACAATTGATAAAGAAATTAACCTTTCAATTTAATAATAAAATATTTGACAAACATTAGAGAGATATTTAAAATTTTGTAACAAAGACGAATCCAAGTAGAAGTATGTAAAAAGAGATAGAGGCCTAAAATAATGAAAATTTATAATAGTTAGTAAAGTTAATTTGAGATTAATAAACTAATAATATGAAATCATTAATAAAATTTCATTATTATTAATAAAATCAATTACTAATGAGTAAAATTAAACATTTAATTTAATAACAATATTATTATTAATAGTAATAAATGAAGGGGCAACTATTAGAATAAGAGGAATAGTTGCAATGCATCATTGTCCCTGCCTCTACCGTTATTTAATTGATTCTTTTTAATAAAGATCTTAGTAGAGTAGAAGCTATCTATGTTGGCATTCAAGGCTTTTATTACTAAAATTTTAGTAAGAAATTGATGTATATGATATTTTTTGTGATATTCGTATTTCTGAATATCTTTTTGTATTTGTGTGGAGAGGAATGTATTTCATCCAAATTTCTTGTTGCACACAATGATGACTGAAAAAATTATTCTGTATGTGATATATCTAGGCACGTAACTCTATTGTGCGCAGAGAACCACATTTCATCCACTAAAGGATTTTATTACTAATATTTTAGTAATATATTGACGTATACAATATTATTAGTGATTTTCATATTTCTAAATATATTTTTGTATTTGTGCAGAGAGGTTTATATTTCATCCACATTTGTGTCTTAGCCCATCCTTATTCCACACTACTTCTTCTGCACAACAATGACTGCGCAACTTCTTCTATACATACCATATCTGGATATGTAACTCTATTCTATGGAGAGGTCCCCATTTCATCCACATTTCTGTCTCAGCACATGTTTGTTCCACATTGCCTCGTCTGCACAATGGAATTTGCATAGCTTATTCCATACACATTATTTTAAGTGTAAATTATGTTTATCTTCATATTTCAAAATATTGTTTCATATTTGTGAGGGTATGTCCATATTCATTTACATTTCTATCTTATCCTACGCTTGTTCTGCACCGCTTTCTCTGCATAATGAAGAACCCATAACTTCTTGCATATCATATTTATGTGCAGAGGTATGTATTTCATCCACATTTGTGTCTTAGCCCATGCTTGTTCGGCACTACTTGCTCCACACAATGACGACTGCACAACTTCTTCCATACACATCATATCTAGAGAAATAACTCTAGTGCGTGGAAAGGTCTGCATTTTCTACACTGCTTGATTCATACACCTTCTTCCGTACACGTTATATGTGAAGAACCCACCTAAGTGAATAACTATTTTAGTAAATGGTTAATGTATGCAAAGTTATTTATAATATTTTATATATTTCGAGCATCTCCTTGTTTAGACTCTTATGTGGAATTGCTCTTTGTGTAGATGTCTGCACTTTACACTAAGTGCTAATATTATTGCTAATAATTTGGTTATAAATAATGTATATTAGTATTCAATTAAGTAAAACTTATGTAACATTTTTTATGTTAATATTATTGAAAATATCTATATTATAAATAATGTTTTGGATATATATTTGTTTATTCTCTTGTGTGAAAGTGTTTTTTGTGTGGATGCATGCACTTTTTAGTAAACACTTTTATTGCTAATAATTTAGTTATAGATAATGCATATCAGTAGTCAAGTGAGTAAAATTTGTGTGGAGTGTTAGCGCTTGGAATTCACCTAGGCTGAGATAGACAAACTCTCAAGGCTACATCAAACCATTTCACCTCGTAGCTAGCCCTACGAGGTATGAGAAGGCTCTCTCGGGTAAAAACTCGATGGATTTTGTCAATAGGAGGAGTTGACCAATTAGGAACAAGGATTTTAGGCTAGTAAACTGATAAGGGGGATTAATTTAAAGATTTTTGGTTTTTTGGTGGCAATTGGAATGAGTGCAATTCAGGGTGTGGGGGTTGAGCACAGTTTTGACAATAGGGAAGGAGATTCAATTGCATAGGGAGTTTGAAAATGGGATAGGCAATTGAATTAGGTTTTTCATGAGGGGAATGGGTAGGAAAACAGAGTTTAGGAAAAGGGAGATGATACCATGTTATTTGACAAACCCTAGTACAACAAAACTGCTCCTTTTTGATAGCTAGCAGCTGGTACATTTGATAAACTTTGTCATGATTTTACACAGCTTCTAACCTTTGATATTTACAACAAGATGACATTTTTCTTTTGTTTTTTATAAGGCTATGCAAATTATATTTTTTACTATTTTTTGTTTACAATTCTTGTTTGCATGCCTTGTCATCATTTTCTTTTCTTTTTACTATATTTGTTTTCATTCTTTTGCTGTGCAATTTAAATATATAATTTGCTGTGTGTAATGGTGTAGGGTTTGGGCGTGTAGCATGGGGAAAAGGTAGGATTTATATGGTTAGAAAGAACTAGGGTTTGATAGGATTTAGAGGTAGGGTTTGTATGGTTAATTTGCAAATGAGATCAATAAATATGACATATATAAACATATGTGAATATTAATGGGAAAATGAAAGGAGGGATATAAGGAAAAAATTGCCTTGAGAAACAAACAAACTGTCAAAACATAAGCTTGCAAAACACCCATCATTCCTCCATCGATTTCTTGCATGAAATTATGATCATAATCCTCCTTTGCAATCATCACACCACCCCTAAGCTCATGGAGGAGACATACCTAGACAAATTTAGGCGAGCTTGGAAGAGGGTTTGCTGATTGGATGAGTTTTTATGCCCAGAAATCCGCGCGCTGCCCAGATGTCCGCGCACCTCCCTGAAAAGTCCGCGCACCTCCCAGATGTCCGCGCGCGTGTAAATTTCTTCAGAAAAATTTCTCTCTCAGAGCCGCGCACTGCCTAGGTAACCGCGCACAGTCATGTCATAACCGTGCACCTTCTCAGGCACTAAAATTGCTGAATGCTGCCCGAAATCGTCTTCTTTGCCTTTAGCCTTGTAAATTCTTGCTCCCAAATGCACAATGAGAGTATTTAAAGAGGGAATTTACCTTTATATGCTTCCATTTAAAAAAATTTAACTCAAAAACCCACTTTATAATGTTTATACTTTGACATTCTTTTTCACACTGTTTTGGAGTCATTTGGAGTCATTTTGTCCTAAAATGAGCTCTTTTGATGCGTTTGACTCCGTTCTTTTTGCAGGTTGACCATCTGATGGACTGTGGAGAAGGAACCAGGGTTGTTGCCGGCACTTTAGCAAACTTCTGAGAATTTCTTTATTTTTACAAATTTGACATGACCTTGGACTTAAAAACAAGGTTTTTAAATCCAAGGCATAAAATGATCTGTAGCTGATGAAAGTAACAATGAAACATATGTACCTACCTCCCTTTGGCTTGCTGGGTACTCACTGACCTTGACTCGTGACCTTGATATGATTTTGACTCAAAACCCTAGACCTAAGACCATGGGACCTCAAGACAAAAATAACAACAAGTATGACTCAATTACATTGTAGTATGACCTCATCCAGCAAAGCCAAGAAGGAAAAAAAAAACCTGCTCCTCCATTCAGTGTTATGGCATGCCTAGTGGGATGCAAAATTGACACTGATGAGACACCTAACTATGCATATGCAAAGAGCAATTGATCACTGATGGAGGGCTTAAGACCGACACTAACATGGAGTACACACAAAATTATGTTCAAAACCACATATCATTAAGCAAAATCTTTGTTTGTAGCGGAAGAAGATTTCAAGTTTGCATTGTGCAGAAAATAACATTGTCTACGCACACATTATTGATAATATTTTAATTTTAAATAATGTATACTATTTCTATTTAAGTAAATTTAAATTGTAAATAATGTTTCAGGTTAGCATATGTGTGGAACTATAGGGAAATTCCATTGTGTGGAGGAAGCTTTCAATGTGCAAATCATCGCACTTGGTACTTTAGTATTAAATAATTACAATACCACCGAAGGAAGTGGTGGAATTATATGATTTTTATTAATATTTTAGTCATAAGTCATGTGTATCTACAACTAATTAAGTGGGGTCTACATTTCTCCCACACTTTTGTCTCAACTCATGCTTGCTCCACACTGCTTTCTCTACACAATGCCATTTTCATAGCTTCTTCATTACACGCTATGTGTGGACATGCTTCTTGCATAGGCACTTAAACTAGAGTCCACCAATGCAAGTAGCCACGATACATCGTATCCTTTTATTTGGGTTGAATAAAATGTCAATAGTCTTATTGTAAGTATTGAGATTGTTTTACAACGGACCCAATTATGATTATAAATTCATTCAATTAATTTCTTTTTCAAAATGCATAGTTTATTATTATTATAACAAACGAATATAATTAATGACTATAGTTAATATGGTTAATATATATTAATGGTTAATAATTACAAGAATTAGGATTGTACATTCATTTACAATCTTCCTTGTAATTATATAATGGCATTATAAAAATTAATCATTGTATGGAAGATTGATGTGCAGAAGCTGACACGACAAGTTGCCCACAATGAACTTCCGCACATCGACAATGTGAATAACGAGGACTATGTTATGTAGTTACCACTAATCAGAAGTGAGCTTGTCAATATCAAGTTGAAGTCAAGTTCCTAAAATAATGTTATTGGTAATTTTATTGGTATGATGTTATTGGTAATGTTTTAGTTATGAATAATGATTTTGTCGCTTGTATTTTATTATTGAATAATCCATATTTGTTGTTGGCAATATTTTAGTTATAAATTATGAAAATTGCCATATTTCTGAATTCACTACTCAATTTACATTCATTTATCATCTTCGTTGTAGTTATATAATATCATTATAAAAATTAATCATTGTATGGAAGATTCATGTTTGGAATCCAACACAACAAGTTGCGTACAATGAAATTTTTCACAATGGCAATGTGAATGTTGAAGACTATGTTATGTAGGTACCACTAATCGGAGGTGAGCTTGCCAGTATTGAGTTACAGTCAAGGTCGTAAAACAATGTTATTGGTATGATGTTATTGGTAATGTGTTAGTTATAAATAATGTTTTTGTTGTTAGTATTTTAGTATTGAATAGTCCATATTTTTTGTTTGCAATATTTTAGTTATAAATTATGCAATTTTTTGTATTTCTAAATATCACTATAAAATTGAGTGAAGGTTGGTTCGTTATAGAATGCAAATAACTTATAATGGAATGAATGATAAAAAAATTAAGCAAAATCTTTGTTTATGGTTACTTGAAATGAAATATATTTAATGCTTTCAGTGTGTGGATCTATGTACCTTTCGACTTCGCATTCAAAGCATCTATATTTGTTGTTTGCAATAGCATTTGAGACAAATTGTGGACCGATATGACATTATTGCTAATATTTTAATTATAAATAATGCTTTTATTGCTAATATTCTAGTATTAAATATTTTTTATTTTCTTTTGTAATATTTAGTTATAAGTAATGTGTATCTTCATATTATCAAATATCAGCAGTCAAAGCAAAGGATATGCATAGTTCGAAGAAAATTGAATTAGTGAACACAAGGTTTCTTTATGGTTATGATGAAGGAGCATCTAGCTGACAGGGCAAAGACACAAGTAAGGGAATATGGTTTCTGAAGAGGACAGAGGGATTGATTCATGTAGTGGGAAACATACTTGTTTTCTTTTAATTTCCTTTTCTTTTATCAAGTTATTTAGAGGGTACTGTAATAAGTTGTAATTAGGAATAGTAATAATTAGATTAGGGTCATTGATGCAAGAGAATCCAACTCACCGTAATTGGGAAAAATCCCAACCAGGTTCAGAAGCTATTGATCGATTGGACTATTTAATTTTTACTGTAATAATTTTTCTTTTAATTTGTTTTACAAAGTCAGTGAATTCAGAAATTTCTTTTTACTTCAGATAGAATTACTGTAGCTCAGTTATTAGTTAAGGAATGGTCCGTTAAATAAGGGAAATAAGAATCAACTGTTCCTCCAAGTCTTGAAATGCCAAGTGATTATAGTTATTAATGACAACAATATTTCTGTAACCTTATCCTATATCAATTTGATTAACTGTAAAGATCAATTGAAAATAGAGAGATATAAACAAATCAAATGTAACAGAGAGGAGTTCAGTTGAGTTATAAGAGAAGAGAAATAAAGACAGTCAGAAGCATTCTTTCCTACTGTTCGCTAAATGAAACCTTTCTTTATGGCCTGATAAACTACCATACAATTAATATCTATCAAATTGTTGTTGTATGTATTCAAACACGAATCACAGTCAAATATTAAACAA
This sequence comes from Pinus taeda, assembly GCA_000404065.3. Lineage (NCBI taxonomy): Eukaryota > Viridiplantae > Streptophyta > Pinopsida > Pinales > Pinaceae > Pinus > Pinus taeda. The sequence goes on from APFE030156269.1 coordinate 31,557, forward strand.
CTGGATGAAGCCTCGATAACTTACAATCACAAATGAAAGACAGCCACACATTTATTTAAGATCCATTTCGCACACAGACAAACGATAATCCAGGCATATAACCTCCAGAAGTCCAAGAGGAAGAAGTCACGTACAAGAGTCAAACATTTCCAGCATTCGAATTCAATGAGCAACTACAGAATAGAGGCAGGCACAATTACAAAAAAAAGGTAACATCGCTGTATATTTTTCCTAATCTCGTTTTCGAAAATCGAAGAACGTAAATACAATAGACTATTGTAAAGCGAGAACAACTCCACGAAAAGCAAAGTCCACACATGTGTATAGAGCGAAATACGACGTATAGTCGGAAAACCTCCCACACCAGAAAACCCTGGACTAGGGTTTGACAGAACCCGACAAACAACGACTTCCACTTTTTGTAAAAACCTAATACAGGAGTAAACGAAAGAAATACAACCAAGCTAAAGTCCATACAGTGATCGAAAGACCTGAGCAAGCTCACAGAACCATATCATTAAGCAAACTACTACCAGACGTTTGGGATTCAGGCCTACCCAAGGATAAGCGACTCTACAAGTTAAACACTGGAGGATACACCCGCCCAGGTTGCCAATAGCGACCTGCAATCATTGAACCAATTATATTACAATAAGGTAAAGAGGAGAATTACAAGTAAGAGTGCGAGTGCTTGAGGAAAATTAACCGAACAGTGAAATTACCTGGGAGAGCAAAGCCGAAGACAACCGTGTGACATTCTGAGGAGATTGACCGACTGTAGACCAGAGGAACAGAAGTGGGTTAGTTCCAATAGTAGAAGCCGAGCAAGATTGAAACATAGACAGGAGGTGTTACCTATTCCAGATGAAGAACGAGCGCTCGAAGAGTCCTGTGCTCGAAGCATAATACAGTGCCGCATTGTGAGGGTCCAAACCAACAGCAGGTAGACAAGACTCAACCAGACTCGAACCAGAGATAACAAGGTTCCAAGAAACACATTAAAATCACAGTGACCTCTGGAAATGGCTACAAAACCTCGACCAAGAACCACAAAGATACACACAGACAGCAAGATATAACAACCAGCAACAAGTGCTTAACAAATACCTTAAAGAATCCGCGCATGTAAGGAAGGAAAGAACAGAAATACTCACCAAGGTTAAACCACGGAACCGAGCTGAATAACCATTAAATCCAAACGCCATTTCCATTAATATTGCAAGCAGGTCGAATAAAGGAGGGGCCAAGTTTTGCCCATACAAAGAGTTGAACATACCAACAGAGCGGAGTAGATAGCGTTCCACAAAAGGAACAAAGAAACCCTTGACCAGAACAGAAAACCTCAGTGCGGAAGTAACGAATGAACAATCCAGAAGTTGCCATAATGAACAAGGGTTAAGGTGCGAAGGGAAAATGGGAGCAGTCCCGAGGCGGAGTACAGAACATTTACTGCAGGCATTAACTCTCCAGCTGCCAACCTACATAAAATCCCGCGGACAAACATAGTTAATATTTTTATTTTCCACGTATACCTTTTCCTTCCCGCGTGTAAAGTGTAAAGTGTAGAGCTTTGGGCTGGGTTACACCAGAGTGGTATCAGAGCATTAAGTTAAAAAGATTTGAAAAAAAAAAATGGATGTAGGTAGACGAGGATGAGGCCGAGGTGCTTGTAGAATGGCAGATGAGGCATTACGAGAAGAACTTAGAGTTCTTACTGCCCGTTTGGAAGCAGTAGAGGCAGGCAGGAGAAGAGATCCAGAAATGGGCGATGTGAGTGAAGAAGAAGTAGAAGTGGCAGCAGATGGACCTGAAGGTGAATCAGCAGAAGTGAAATTGTTGAAGTCTGTCTTATTGTCGAACAACAGACCAAAACCAGAACTCCCAACATATGATGGTAGTTTGTCTATTGATGTTGTGTTAGATTGGATTAGTGAGATGGACAAGTATTTTGAATGCGAGGAAGTTAGTGAAGACCGTAGAGTCAAATTTGCAGCGAAAAAGTTGAAAGGACACGCAGCTCTGTGGTGGGATAGTGTCCAGAATGAGAGGAAAAGGTTGAAAAAAACACTGATTAAAACTTGGACAAGGATGGTAGCCAAATTGAAGGGCAGATTTCTGCCAAGGGATTATCAAATCGCGTTACATAGATAGGTAAAGAACTTGAGACAGAGGGGAATGACTGTGAAAGATTACACAGAGGAATTCTACCGAGTGAATTTGCGAGCCGGATATACAGAAGATATGGCAGAAAGGACAGCCAGATATGTTAATGGACTGAGGATGGATATTTTGGATGAAATAAGTATTTTGTCTCCAAATAATACTGAGGAGGCATACCAGAGCGCAATTAAAGAAAAGGAGAAAATTAACCGAAGACAGAATGCCCGGAGAGGACGAGGGTTTGCCAGAGGGAGAGCCCAGTCCTATGGCAGGGGCCAGATTGCCAGCAACAGTGAGGAAGCCAGCAGTTCGAGGACTTCGGGAACAACATAAAAAGGAGACGGAATGAGAGGTGGCAGATCGTTCCAACGCAGCAGAGGAAATGGTTGTGGAAGGGGAACTGGTTATCAATGCTATAGATGCCACAAGTGGGGGCACCGTTCGTTTGAGTGCCCAGAAACAGATTCAGCTGGACAGCGAGGCGCGTATGTGGCGCAACCAGAGGAAACAACAGCACCCCCTCAAGAGGCAGAGAATGCCCCAGAAACGGGAGAAGCTTTAGTGCTGCATAAGGTATTACTGAAACCAGTTGATGAGAGTGTCGAACAGACGCAACGGAAAGCTCTGTTCAGGACAATTTGAAAATCACAGGGTAAATGTTGTAAGATGATAATCGACAGTGGAAGTACAGACAATTTGGTATCCACAGAAATGGTGGAAAAGTTGGGGCTGAAGCGTTTAAAACACCCCAGTCCGTATAGAGTTTCATGGTTACAAAAGGGGAACCAATTACTGGTGGACGAGCAAAGTGAGGTTGAATTTCAAATAGGTCGATATAAGGATAAAATTATTTGTGACATCATGCCGATGGACGTATGTCACATATTATTGGGCAGGCCTTGGCAATATGATAGGAAGGTGACACATGATGGAGTGATGAACTATTATAAATTCGAGAAAGATGGGGTCAGGCATACCCTTGTGCCTATCAGAGAAGAGAAGGAAACATCTGAAGCAAACGAAACCAAAGCATTGCTAGTGAGCGGAAAACAGTTTTTAAAACAGGTTGAGAACAGTGAAATAAGTTATGCTGTAGTCAAAAAGACAAGGACAGTACTCTTACATATAGAGATAACAGATTTACCTGTGGAAATACAGCGAATGTTGGAAGAATTTATAGATATAGTAGTGGACGACTTGCCAGACAAGTTACCCCCCAAGCGGAGAATCAATCACCATATTGACTTTATACCCTGAGCCAGCTTACCAAATAAAGCAACCTATCGAATGAGCCCCAAGGATAATGAGGAAATCAGAAAACAGGTGCAAGAACTATTGGACACAGGTTTAATAAGGGAAAGTTTGAGCCCATGTGCTGTGCCAACAGTCCTCGCCCCCAAGAAGGGAGGAGAGTGGCGGATGTGCACCGATTCAAGGGCCATCAATAAAATCACCATCCGGTATAGATTTCCATTACCGTGTATGGATGATATGATGGACTGTTTAAGTGGGTCAGCTTACTTCTCTAAAATAGACTTGAAAAGCGGATATCACCAGATTCGGATACGAGAAGGAGACGAGTGGAAAATGACTTTTAAAACAAATGAAGGATTATATGAATGGCTGGTCATGCCATTCGGATTGAGCAATGCACCCAGCACATTCATGAGACTCATGAATGAGATGTTGAAGGAGTATATTGGGAAATTTGTAATAGTTTATTTAGATGACATCCTTATTTTCAGCAAGATGAAAGAAGAACACTTCTGGCATGTGCGCAAAGTGTTGGAAAAGCTATAGCAGAACAATTTATTAATAAATTTGAAGAAGTGTACATTTCTGCAGAGAGAATTAATTTATTTGGGATTCGTGATAGCAGAAAATGAACTAAAAATGGATCCAGAAAAGGTAACAACAATAATAAATTGGTCGTCACCGAAAAACTTGTTTGAAGTACGTAGTTTCCATGGATTGGCAAGTTTCTATAGAAAGTTTATTAAGAATTTTAGCGGGATTTGTGCTCCTATGTTAGAAACCATCAAAAAGGCCAGCCAACCTTTTCGATGGACAGAAGCAGCAGAAAAAGGTTTTCAACGGTTGAAAAAAAAGATTACGGAAAGACCGATTCTCAGGTTACCAGATTTTCAGAAATTATTTCAGGTACATTGTGATGTTAGCGGAACAGCGATCGGAGCTGTACTCAGTCAGGAGGACAGGCCTGTGGCATTTTTCAGTGAAAACCTGAATGAGAGTAGGCAGAAGTACTCCTCATATGATAAAGAATTTTATGCGGTGGTACAGGCTTTAAGACACTGGAGGCATTATTTGTTAGGGAACGAGTTCGTGCTGTTTTCAGATAATTCTGCATTGCAATATGTAATGCAGCAACACAAACTCAATCATAAACATGCCAAATGGGTGGAGTACTTACAGAGTTTTAATTTTGTGCTGAAACATATTAGTGGACAAGCAAACAAGGTGGCTGACGCACTAAGTAGAAAAGCTCTACTTCTACAGGAGAGTGCTGTACAGGTTTTGGGTTTTGAACATTTACGAGATCTTTACAAAACAGATACAGATCTCAAAGAAGCCTATGAGGCGTGCCAGAACCCTTTGATAAGGGGTAATAGTCCTTGGTTAGATTACAATATACAGGAAAAATTGCTATTTAAGGGAGGACAACTGTGTATCCCCAACTGTTCCATGAGGGAGAATATTATTCGCGAAAAACACAACGGGGGTTTGGCTGGACACTTTGGTATAGATAAGACCTTGGAGCAACTTAGTCATTTATATTTTTGGCCAAGAATGCGACGAGACGTAAAACGTTTTGTGACTAAGTGTAAGGTGTGTCAGTTAGCGAAGGGACACAGCCAGAACACAGGATTATATACGCCATTACCTGTTCCAGGCAGACCATGGGATTCTGTTAGTCTAGATTTTGTTTTGGGACTGCCAAAAACGCAGAAAGGTTATGATTCAGTGATGGTAGCGGTGGATCGTTTCTAAAAAATGGCACATTTCATACCTTGTCGGAAAACTAGTGACGCCACTCACGTGGCCCACTTGTTTTTTAATGAGATTGTTAGGTTACACGGGTTACCAACAACCATCCTATCGGATAGAGACGTGAAGTTCACGGGACATTTTTGGCGTACCCTATGGAAAAAAATGAACACCCAATTAAGCTACAGTTCTGCTTATCACCGGCAAACCGACGGGTAGACAGAGGTTGTGAACAGAAGTTTGGGAAACCTGTTACGCAGCTTAGTCGGGGAAAATTCACGGATGTGGGACCGAGTGCTAGCGCAAGCAGAGTTTTCTTACAACGATTCGCCAAATCGTAGCACAGGTCTCAGTCCCTTCCAGATCTTATATGGCATGCACCCTCGTGGAGTGCATGAACTTCGGGATCTTGGTTTACAGGAACAACGGAGTGCGGATGGAGAAGATTTTGCTGATGCAATGAGAGATTTACATGAATAGGTGAAAGCAAAATTACAGGACAACAGCTCAAAATATAAACAACATGCAGATCTAAAAAGAAGAGAAGTTCATTTTGAGGTGGGGGATGAAGTCCTAGTACACTTGCGTAAGGAACATTTCCCTAAGGGTACATACAATAAACTAAAGTAGAAAAAGATAGGACCTTGTAAGATCTTGCGAAAATTTTCGGCAAATGCCTACGAAATACAACTACCACCCGGAATAGGCATTTCACCTATCTTCAATGTGGCAAATCTGTTTCGGTATACAGGCGATCTGGCGGAGGAAAAGAAAGATGGACCCGGAAAATCCACGCGGAACACCCAGGTAGACGGAGAAACTTGGAAAAGACAGATGCCTTATGTCCAATCCCCTGAGATCGAAGGCATCCTTGAAACTCAGGTAGTTAGACGTACTCGACGGAAAAATTATTTTCAGTACCTGGTCAAGTGGAAGAACCGTCCGATTGAGGACAGCTCATGGCTTGACGCCAGGCAGATTGGACAAATAGGAACGTCGGTTGAAGAGCTCATGAACCGGAGTCATGATCTCTTTTTACCCCGGGAGCCTGATGCAGGAGCATCCAGCTTACCGTAATTGGGCAAAATCCCAACCAGGTTCAGAAGCTATTGATCGATTGGACTATTTAATTTTTACTTAATAAGTTTTCTTTTAATTTGTTTTACAAAGTCATTGAATTCAGACATTTCTTTTTACTTTAGATAGAATTACTGTAGCTCAGTTATTAGTTAAGGAATGGTCCGTTAAATTAGGGAAATAAGAACCAACTGTTCCTCCAAGTCTTGAAATGCCAAGTGATTATAGTTATTAACGACAACAGTATTTCTGTAACCATATCCTATATCAGTTTGATTAACTATAAATATCAACTGAAAATAGAGAGATATAAACAAATCAAATGTAACAGAGAGGAGTTCAGTTGAGTTATAAGAGAAGAGAAATAAAGACAGTCAGAAGCATTCAAATAAACTATTTGTCCATCTGTATTATCTTTCCTACTGTTCGCTAAATGAAACCTTTCTTTATGGCCTGATAAACTACCATACAATTAATATCTATCAAATTGTTGTTGTATGTATTCAAACACGAATCACAGTCAAATATTAAACAACCGGATGAAGCCTCGATAACTTACAGTCACAAATGAAAGACAACCACACATTTATTTAAGATCCATTTCGCACACAGACAAACAATAATCCAGGCATATAATCTCCAGAAGTCCAAGAGGAATAAGTCGCGTACAGGAGTCAAACATTTCCAGCATTCGAATTCAAAGAGAAACTACAGAACAAAGGCGGGCACAATTACAAAAAAAAGGTAACATCGTTGTATATTTTTCCTTTCATAAATCTCGTTTTCGAAAATCGAAGAACGTAAATACAATAGACTATTGTAAAGCCAGAACGACTCCATGAAAAGCAAAGTCCACACATGTGTATAGAACGAAATACGACGTATAGTCAGAAAACCTCCCACACCAGAAAACCCTGGACTAGGGTTTGACAGAACCCGACAAACAACGACTTCCACCTTTTGTAAAAACCTAATACAGGAGTAAATGAAAGAAATACAGCCAAGCTAAAGTCCATACAACGATTGAAAGACCTGAGCAAGCTCACAGAACCATATCATTAAGCAAACTACTACCAGATGTTTGGGATTCAAGCCTACCCAAGGATAAGCGACTGTACAAGTTAAACACTAGAGGATACACCTGCCTAGGTTGCCAATAGCAACCTGCAATCATCGAACCAATTATATTACAATAAGGTAAAGAGGAGAATTACAAGTAAGAGTGCGAGTGCTTGAGGAAAATTAACCAAACAGTGAAATTACCTGGGAGAGCAAAGCCGAAGACAACCGTGTGACATTCTGAGGAGATTGACCGACTGTAGACTAAAGGAACAGAAGTGGGTTAGTTCCAGTAGTAGAAGCCGAGCAAGATTGAAACACAGACAGGAGGTATTACCTATTCTAGATGAAGAATGAGCGCTCGAAGAGTTCTGTGCTCGAAGACAAATACAGTGCCGCATTGTGAGGGTCCAAACCAACAACAAGCAGACAAGACTCAACCAGACTCGAACCAGAGATAACAAGGTTCCAAGAAACACAGTAAAATCACAGTGACCTCCGGAAACGGCTACAAAACCTTGACCAAGAACCACGAAGATACACACTGACAGCAAGATATAACAACCAGCAACAAGTGCTTAACAAATACCTTAAAGAATCCGCGCATGTAAGGAAGGAAAGAACAGAAATACTCACGAAGTTTAAACCACGGAACCGAGCCGAATAACCATTAAATCCAAACGCCATTTCCATTAATATTGCAAGCAGGTCGAATAAAGGAGGGGCCGAGTTTTTCCCATACAGAGATTTGAACATACCAACAGAGTGTAGCAGATAGTGTTCCACAAAAGGAACCAAGAAACCCTCGACCAGAACAGAAAACCTGAGCGCGGAAGTAACGGATGAACAATCCAGAAGTTGCCATAATAAACAAGGGTTAAGGCGCGAAGGGCAAGTGGGAGCAGTCTCGAGGTGGAGTACAGAACATTTACTGCAGGCATTAACTCTCCAGCTACCAACCTACATAAAATCCCCCGGAAAAACACAGTTAAGATTTTTATTTGCCACGTATACCTTTTCCTTCCCACGTGTAAAGTGTAAAGTGTAGACCTTTGGGCTGGGTTACACCAGTCATTGTTTTGAAACAATTAAGTTGTTATTGTAAAAAGTCATGAAAAATAAAATGTACTGGAAAATCAAACAAAATTCAGTATGAAAATTAACTACTGTAACTAATTGACAAACTGGACAAACTGCTAGCAGTGAGAACAGTTGTAACAGTGTTATTAAAGAGTGAAACAAAGCAAAAACAGGGGTTTGGAATAGAAGGAGAAGTATTCAAAGAAAAGAATAAAAATAAAAAAAATTATGTGCAAATATCCTCATAACGTCCTATTCGTGTCTGAAATATTTTAACAGAGAAATTACTGTGTGAATGTCGTAAATGCATGGTCACAGGACTGATTAAAGAAAAGAGACCTTCGAGTACCGAATTCGTTGAATTCAAATAAGAAGAACAACGTTTGTCTACAAGCAATACCAACAGAGGAACCAAAACGCATAACGGGAATCATCCAAATATTTCTTTACATACGAAAAGACAGAGTTTGCCATCACAGTGAGAAGAACAACCACAACAAAACCCAGGTATGTAAATCCTAACAGCATAACGAAAATTTCAGTTCCAGAAATTCATTTACAGTCATCAAGCTAATTTCCATTCATATTCCATATTTAGAAACAATTTGAGAACAAAACCCAGTTTGCGGATTTGGGAATTGTAAACCCTCATCCACGTAAATAAAAAAATCTCATACATTTTCCAAACCGACTCTTACGACTTGACAGAGACCCTATCTAGAAATAGGACTCAACATAACAGTGGCTTGAAGCCTACAGCTAAACCAACTCATATGCCAAGAGGCTTAGGAAAACAAGTTACAGACAAATAAAACAATTGTTTAGAAATTTTTGGCAAAATCACATAATTGATTATTTGTCGACGCGTTTCGAACCAACTAGTGTGGTTCATCGTCAGGACGCGTTTATAAAATATTAATATTATTTTAGGTTTGTCTGGGGTCCTAAGTTGAAAAATAGCCGTTAGTCTTTCTAGCCGTTGGAGTCTCTGCTTAGTCTATTTAACACGCTGAACTGATCTGTATCTTCAACTTGTCCTGACGATGAACCACACTAGTTGGTTCGAAACGCGTCGACAAATAATCAATTATGTGATTTTGCCAAAAATTTCTAAACAAATGTTATGGATCACAGAAGTCTAAATTCTTAAATAAAACAATGCTACCCAGAACTTTCTTGGAGTAGTCGAAGGTCCCAGCACCGAAACCCTCGGTTGCTGCACCTGCAGAAGACATCACAGGACGAGCATCAGAATACAGTGAAATGAAATATAATGTTTCGAAACTAATTTTAATTTAGAGCAAGCGAAGCTACAAAGGGTTCCACTTACCTACCGAAGGATCCGTGACCAACACAACCACAGACTTTTTCCCTGCTCACAAGGAGCCGAAGTCGTTAGAGGCTGAAGGAGGAACAGGTAAAGCGAAATAAAAGAGAGAGAAAGCTTACCAGTTGCATTGGAGCAGGAAATGATGAAGAACGACACCATTGTGTTGTCAAGACCGTGCCTGAGCCGAACCATTGCTGTAGAATGAGACTAGAACCACATTCAAAAGAAAAATCGACACACAGAGGTAACGGCATTGAAGACCCAGACCATAAATCGAACAGAGGACGCATAGGGCCAGAAACCCATAAAAGAAATCGACAATAGAAATCCCTGGGATAGTCTAAATACAAACAGGGAACGAGCCTTACGAGGTCTCCATAGTTCTGCAAATGACCGAGAAACTTCCACTCCAGAAATCGAACAAATGGTGTTGTGAGAACCGCCACAAGCACGCAACTCAACAGAATCAGACCAACAAAACCTCGGACCAACTAACAGGATTCCCATTGAAACTGCAGACTACCAACTCATGTCACAAAGAATCCGGGAACTAAGCTTCAACCGAAGACAAAGCATCGCAGAAGAGAACCACTGTAAAAAATCACCAAATCGCCGAGAGCTCGCGGAAGGAGGAAGAAAAACTAACATAGAACCCAAATGAACTAAAAGGTGGCGGAAACCCTATACAAGGGCGGGGTTTAGAATCCCAACGCAAGACAGGTGTTCATCGCATATACCGCCAACATACCTTCCGTAAACAAACAAATAATTGAACATAGATTGATAATCAAAATATCTCTATCCAACATCCGGCGTACATAAATATCAAACGACATTATAGACCAAGTGGAAAGGGAGCGACGGCGGGACCACGTGGGCTGGCCCCATCAAGTGGTATCAGAGCAAGAAAAAAAAAAAAAAAGAGATGGAAGTTCAAAGACGGGGACGGGGAAGAGGTGTGCACGGAGGAGCAGACGAGGGCTTGAGAGAAGAGTTGAGGGTCCTTACTGCTCGCTTAGAAGCAGTGGAGGTAGGAAGGAGAAGAGACCCAAAACTTGGGGATGATAGTGAAGATGAAGCAGAAACTGCCACGGAAGGATCAGAGGAAGAAGCCCTAGAGATAAAACTGTTGAGATCATTACTGTTAGCCAGCAACAAACCTAAACCTGAGATCTCTAATTACGATGGCAGTATATCCGCAGATGTTCTGCTGGATTGGGTAAGTGAGTTAGATAAGTATTTTGAAAATGAAGAGATCAGTGAGGACAAAAGAGTTAGATTTGCTGCAACCAAGTTAAAAGGACACGCTGCTTTATGGTGGGATAACGTCCAAGCGGACAGGAAGAGGATGAACAAGCTACCAATAAAGAAGTGGCCGAAAATGGTGGCGAAACTGAAGGGCAGGGTTTTGCCTAAAGACTATTAGGTCGAACTTTATCGACGAGTGCAGAATCTAAGGTAGAAAGGTATGAACATAAAGGAATACACAGAGGAATTTTATCGTGTAAATTTTCGGGCTGGTTATACTGACGATACTGCAGAGAAGACAGCGAGATATGTCAATGGCTTGAGGATGGAAATACTGGATGAGATTAGTATTCTCTCACCACGAAACATAGAAGAAGCCTTTCAAAGTGCTGTAAAGGCTGAAGAAAAAATTAACAGGAAACAGAACAATAGGAGAGGACAAGGAAATGGCAGAGGACGAGGACAGTCCTACGGCAGAGGAAGAACTGCCACTAACAGTGAGGAAGGCAGCAGCTCCAAAGCTTCAGAGATAGTAGAGAAGGGGGATAGCACTATAGGAGGTCAGCCATATCAGCGGGGAAGAGGAAATGGTCGCGGAAGAGGGACAAATGTCCAGTGCTACAGGTGCCATAAGTGGGGGCACAGATCCTTCGAATGCCCGGAAGTCGAGCATACTGGCCAGAGGGGAGAATTTGTTGCATAGCTTGAGGAAGCTGAAGCACAGCCCTGGGAAGTAGAAAATGTGGCAGAAACAAGAGAGGCATTAGTTCTGAATAAAGTGTTGTTAAAGCCAACAAAGGAAATGGCTGAACAGAACCAGCAGAAGGCACTGTTCCGAAAAATTTGCAAATCACATGGGAAGTGTTGTAAATTAATCATAGACAGCGGGAGTGTTACACAAAAATATCGTCACCTTGATTATTTGTAGTCGGTATGGGTCTATCACCACCTATGCCAGCTTCCTAAGCAAGTCTCAAACCTCAGCTCTTCAAAACAAGCTTTAG